>OMKZ01037954.1:33621-46653 GCA_900302535.1 Neoniphon sammara | reverse complement strand
AACCTGGACTGAAGGAGAGAAGCAGCAGCTCCTGGGCTCAGGGAAGGTGCAGGGCTACGACGGCTTCTACGTGGTCTCGGTCGACCAGTACCCTGAGCTGGCAGACAGTGTGAACAACATCCATTTCATGAGACAGAGCGAAATGGGCCGAAGGTGACATGAACACGACGCTCTGTGTGTGACAGACTCAGACATAGGACATGGGACTTCTTGCCAAAGACAGTTGCGTACATGACCACTTTTTTGTTCTTTGACTGTGCTCAACTTGGTTTTTAATATACTGTTTAAAAAAAAAACAAACAAAAAAACATGGTTGCAATCAGTTGCACTGTATTAATAGAAGAGTGCCCTTCTCCTTTTGAAGATTCTTTAACAGTCTTTGCCCTCCAAGTGCGGCTGCTAGAGGATGAAAATTTGCGATGTCTGTGACTTATTTTTGTGACTCCATTTCCTCGTCCCTGTTGGTGATTCTGTTCAAAGGAATCCAAGAGGAGTATTGGTAATGCATTATGTTCACTGGCTCACTCTGCTGCCAGACTAGCAGATTGTTATTCACAAGCTTGCTCCATTCTGCCTTTTCTGCGCCTCAGCCAAGGAGATTCCTTCTCTTTTAATCGCTTCTTTTTTATACTTGAAAACCTCATAGCCCCAGTCATCCATAAATAATGAGAGAATTTTCTGTTGGTGGTAGACTCCTTCATCAAAACCCCAGCTGAACTTGTCAAAGCACCTTCATTTGTGTGATGTCTCGTAATTTTTTAAGAGGAGGCTTGATACTCATCTGTGGTCTTAGCTTGGGAGGCTCCAGTGCACCCTGACTGTGCATGTTGATGGCCTTCTTTATGAACTACAAATTAACAAAATTGCTTGATCAAGCTGATATTGTACGGTAAAGCCAACAAAGGGACATGAGGTCACTTTTTTTTATTTTGTGTGTATTTGTTATTTTTGACTGGAATTTGTTCCTAAGAAGAAAAAGAAAACATAACAAATTGCTCTCTGCTCCTCTTTATTTGACTGTGGTCAAACAACTCGGTTATGAGAATAGTGAAGAGCCAACCCTGTAAGAAAATACTGTGTAATTAATGTCTGTATTAAACAACAAAAGGTATTTTATGGGAATGGTTTTGAATTACCTTTAGTTTTGTTTTATAAATAGCTATATGAAATAACAGTATAACAAATGTGAATTTAAAAAACATGTGAACTATTGTCCCTTTTATCGTTAATTGTTGTACTTGAACAATACTTAAGGGTGTTTCAACACATGGAATAAACTATGAAAGGTGGTTTAGTTAAATCAATTATTGTGTTTTTCATTAGACCGAGTACATTCTACTGATCTGCAGCAGTCTCAATTATGTATGAATGATAGTGTTTATTTTATCAATGTTCATTTCTCAGTATTCCTCACCACAATTTACAATCAGACGAAGCTTGGGATGAAAAGATTTTTAACAGTGAGAATGCAAAGGTGGCTTAAAAAACAAAAAACAAAACAAAACAAAAAAAAAAAGAAAAACATCCATCTCATCACTGGAACATGCACTACATTAACATGTTGGCTGCCAAGATGGATGGGCTGAGCATTGTATTGTGGGTGAGTTGAAAAACATGAATTGCCTTTGCCCTAAGGGCAGCCCGGGGGTCAGCATCTAAAGTGCTGTCGTTCTCCAGAATAGGGCTCCACATGGTCCCATAGCTGACTGAAATGCATTAGACCTGCAGGTATGCTAGCTCCAGTTTACAGACTAAAGGTCATGCATACACGCCAACCTTGGAAATAACCCTCGTGGACATAATTACTGCTGGTGCATTCAGATATTCTAGCTCCCATATGTCCGTGTCCTCCTTCGTGGAGACTTCAAAGGACAATTTACATCAGCTTGTAGGAAAATGTCATTATCTGAAAAAATACAGCTCGAAAGGAGTCATAACTATTTTGGAAATGGTGTCATTGATTTGACTTCTGGTACTTTTTAAACTATGCCAAGCCACTGCACACGCTTGACTTTCTTATCAACATTTTTCCATTGAACACGTGAACCTGTGTGTTGAGGAGGGGTGGGGTGGGGTGGGAGGGTGTGAGCATGATTGAGTGTCTCAATCTGTACAAAAGTTAATTAAGCATACAGTACACAGTTATTTTTCTGCTGTTGGTTGATACAGTGACATTGTTTCCAAAAAATATGGATGTTCAACATAATATGAATGAAGGATATTTGCATTGTGGAATATTGCACTGAGAACTGTTGCGTCATAAAACTGTATCTTTTTCTAAAGTTTTGGACTCATTTTGAGTTTTGGTTTGTTCTTCAACACTGTGTTTTTAGCGCTTCTCTTTGACCATGTAAATATGAAAACATTAAAATAAGCTGTAAATAAAATGCAAATGTAGATACCTCTTAGAGCTACATCAGTGACCCTGTGTAGTCTTTAGGTAGAAAAAAAATAAAGGGAATATTTTGTGTTTACTTTTTATGTGTTTTGTTGAATATAGAAAAATATGCTCCAACATCACACCTACATAAATTTGCCTCAGCATTCTGCCAAAGCTGCAATTGAGACATGAATAATCCACTCATAAATTCCCAGATTTCAGTATTACATCTGGTTGCATAGATCAGTTTTACATTTAACTGCTTAAAAAATATTGTTTGTGCACATCACCTGTTTTTTATACACTAATTTTCACCTTACAGTACATTTCATGAGACTTTATTGATGGTAACCTGGGGCAATGTGATAATGTAATAATTTCCCATGTGCCGTTATTGAGTTACGGGATGCACTACCACCTGTTATAGACATCTGCAGTCAATCTACAGTATCAACTTCTCACACAGAGTGAGTGTGCCGGCTCACCAGCCCTTAAAACTCACTCTATTAATAAATGCCTACGCACAGTGAATGTATTTATCTGTCAAAAGATAAATAAGCCTCAAGTGATGCTGTACAAGACTTGAGTATTAATTGACCTGTCAGAGTCGAGGACAAAACCTTTGATGTTACAAAAGGCACCAGGAGACTGTGTTTTTAAACTTGATAACTTTGTTGAAACAAGCAGAGCTCAGGGGCTAATCCTGTTAGCACACAGGGTGGCACGGGAGTTAGCTGCCAGTGTGTGGTGGCGGCATGGGAGCCTGCAACATTTACACTCACTGCAGGCAGAACCGAGCGCCGAGCCCGGACGAAGGCGTGATGGCCTGTTTTACTTAAGCAGACAGCACTCTGTCGTCTGTTTTTCCCACATTGCATTAATTTGCACTTGGAAAACTTGCTGATCTCGGCGTGACTGACAAGCGTCATCGGAAGCCATCACATCCCGCTGTTTGCTTTAGGTAAAGTTTGACTACTCCAGCTTTTGCAAAGCAAATTTGAAATTCGTGGGTCTCATCTTGCTTGAGACAGGCTGAGCCTCAAGCCCGACCCCCCGGGTTAAGAAGATTTCTTTGCAGGAAACAGAAAGTCCTAGCAGACATGCAGTACAAATTCTGCTGCAGGGAGGCAAAGTGTCCTTTGGCCCAAAGAGTTCCAGTCTTTTGTTAGAAACATAATAGGAGGTTTGGATAACTTGTCACCTCCACTCCTTTTGCAGAGAAGAAACTCCCATAGTTAGAAAAAAAACTGTACTCTGGTCATGACAGAGGTAATTTCGATTGTATATCTAACTGGTAATTTCATTATCAATATCTAGGCAATAATTCAATATTATCATTGATTATCTTTCAGGAGAATCATTGTGATGATTTGGTGATTCTGGGATATCACGAGTGACAATTCTACTGAAAACAAATTTGACAGAACATTTTGATTAAAAATAAGACATTTTAAGGACTATTTTGTGAAAATTTGTTTGACATCATACTTAACATTACCATTCAATTCAGTGGAGTGAACATTCATTTTATTATTTAATCTCTGCATACATGAGATATTGTGATGCATATCCATGTCGAAAAACGTCTTTATGGGTATCATGATGTTTATGTGACCATGCAAAATACTGTAATAATAATATTGTTACCATCATTTGCTTTGCTGGGGTTCAGAACAGTGCTAATGGGTCATTCATGGCACTGTCCACATTTGAAAATGTGACTTGGTTGGAGGCATTGGGAGGCAGGTTATTATATTTATTGGAATGTGTTCCAAGGGCACATTTCAACACTAACCCTAATTTTAACCCTAAATCATGCAATGCTGCCCTCAGAACACATTCCAATAAATCTAATACCAATCTCCCTTTGGGATTGTCATAAAATTTAAAAAAATGGACGAAAAAGTGAGTTTGGAGAAACAAAAATCTCAGGACCTCTTTAAGTAGCTGTTGATTCCACCATAAATGTACTCATGTGCTAAAATATACTTACGCTAAAAATCTTGATTGTTGAATAATTGAAACACCAAAACTTGGTGGGCACAAATAATCTCATATCCTAACGTAATTTCCATGTTAACCGTGATGCCTGTTCTGTAGCCGCTCTTTGAAACCCTGTTGGTCCTTCAGTCGCTGCAGTGCATCATTTGTGTGACTGGATTACCTTTTACTGTTGGTGTAGCATGAGTTCATTTTAAGGAGTACACAAAGATTTTTAATTCAGACATACTGTGCAGATTTAAAGGAAAGCTTTGCATTTCCAAGAGGCGAGTAGTAAAATCTCATGCAATTATTCTTTTTTTTTCCCCCCAGGCAACAGGGTCTTGCTGGATTTGGTCTTAGAGGTCAGTGGGGGTTTGACAACTACATCATTTATAGCGCCTGCAACTCTCTCTGAGACTTTTCTTTTATTCTACATTCATTTAATACTCAGACTCGGCTTTAAATTTGACCGCTCCCTTGCAGAGATTTATGTGAGAGGAAAGAGGAAAATCTCATTTTTAGCATAATTCCTGAAATATGATACGTTCACAGGAGAAACTTTCTCTCATGCTGGAAGCCATGCATGAACCGCTTCCCATAACCTGTGCTGTTTCTGATGTGGAGGGATATCTTCACATTGCTTTCACACTCCATCTGTTTCCTCTCACTGATAATTTGAACACTCTGTGCCCATGTGTTACATAAACACTGGCAAAGGTACTTGCCGTTAGAATCAGCGAAAGGTTGATTCCTGCTGAGGCCCCATCCATTCCTCCACCGAGTTGTGTGTGTAGTCTGAAAATAACTGTTAAAATGAAACACCTGCTGTCTCTCTTTTCTTCCGTCAGTCAATTCCAGCTACTATTATTACATGACAGTCACCTGCATTCATTTCCCTGGAGATCGGAATGGCTGTTGACAAAAAAAAACCAAAAAAAACCACCTTGACACACCATTCTGCAGTCGCGAAAGTATTATGAACATCTCAAATTGGCCACACTTGTTCAAGTTTTCCCAACAGCCATATAATGAGTAGTTGGTGTGAGGGTCCACATCTGCCCCAGAGCCAGATCACACCACATGCCTGAATGCATAGCGGAGCATCTTAATCATTCAGGTCCATAATCCCCACTCTACCAGTTATGCAAATGGAAAGCAAATCATAAAAGCTAATGGGGCAAGGAATGGTAAACCAACTGGCCACAGCTAAGAGAGGGTGAGCGTTCCTCAAGGTTTAGGTTCTCATTTTGACGCTCACCAGATGACAAAACACAGCGGTGACATAAGCACGCTTTTAAGTACAGGCTTTGGAAATGGTGATGGTTTCCAGAGTGTCACATTTCCAGAGGTCACCCAAAGGCCACCGTTAGCTCCGTTAGGCCTGACCTGCAGAGAGAAAATGGAAAATGCACAGTAGACCCATACCTGAAGCAGTGCAGCACTGCAGTCTTGCTAGTGGGCGAGGCATTGCTTTCCAAAAAATGAGACTTAACAATGTGAGAGCCCCACGAGAGAACCTGTGCTCACCCATTACAGGACAACATAACCCCAAGGTTTTGACCTCTCTGCGAGGAAGACATGAAACTGGCTTAAGGCTGAACTCATTGTGTCGTTCTCACTTTTGAAGTCATTTTCAGTGAGATACACGTAGCCGGCAATAGTCAATAATCTTCGAAGTGGAGCCGCATCAAAGCCAGCCTCGCAAATCCCATGTTTTGAAGTATCTTACTGGAAGTGACCCCTCTCGCCAATGCACACGGTAAGACTGCCACGAGGATCACAGCTTTGCTTCAGGAGCACTGTAAGAGTACAGATTTTTAAGATATTTATATAGATCTCTTTGAAAAGCCTTGCCTTTACACATAAAACAACTGCGGTGTGGGAAAAAAAAAAACATGTTTTTTTACTTAAGTATGTGTTTTTATTTTGTCCTTGGATACCCCACCTTGTACAACTGAGAAATATGAAAGTCTAATTTCTAGTTTAACTCCAATTTCTGTGGATTAAGGGAGGGATGATGCTGGGAAGTTAAGAAGAAATTAATCCTATGTGCATAAAGTGAAATTAATTCCTTGGTTTTACATAAGAACATACTGTGCGTGCGTGTACTTGATATGAACCTGAATCTGCCCACTCGGACTCCAGCAGGGTCTCGGTGGTTTTACTGGACTCACAGCAGGCAGGAGCCGCAGCTGCAGCCGCCTCCTCCTGTCACATTTCCCCTGACAGGTGTGAACAAAGGACCCAGAGAAATGTCACTGCAGCATTTTTAAGTCACTTGGACACTGCTTGCATTCAGGAATGAAACTGCCTTTGCACATTATGCAAATCATATTGACAGCATATCTAATGCTTTTATTAGGCTAATTATCCCTAAGGTCAAATCTGTCCATGGCAAAGGATCAGACCCCGCTGTTGCTAGAAAACTAAACAACTCCTGTGTTGTGACACTCGGTTTGACTGAAAGGGTAGCTAATGCTTAACGTCTTGGGACAGCTTATCAGTTTGAGAGTTGCACTTTATGTCCGTGAAAAAATAGGTGTTATTGATTCCTGTCTACGGCATTAGCAATTAAAGATAAATGCTGTCTGGCCTACCTCTGTCATTTAGTCTTCTACTATACTTAATTGAAAGGCAATGTCTTAACTGTGGTATGAAAAGTTTGAGCCCAACTTTGAATTCTGCAAAGATAATGAAGCTGACCAAAGAATAAAAACGACCAGTCAGAGAATATACTGAAAATCTGCATGACAACAATGATGGGTAGGAAAGATTTGGGAAATCACTTAATTCAATTTCAAAGAAAATCCCCCGTAGTGTTCACGAAACACAACTGGACATTAAAAACATCCAGAGAACCACCGCTTTCCATCATATGAAACCCTGTGATGAAAGAGTGTTAGCATTAATTATAGACTCAGGCAAAGAGCAACCATAAAGGTAAGATTTGTCCTCTGTAGAGATACTCTGTTGTCAGGGTTGAAACAAGGCACATGCATATTTAATAGTCTTGAGCTGCTGCAAAGTATTTAGCAGCAGGCCATATTAAAAATACATAAAGCACTAGAAAAGGTTGCATTTGCTTAAAAATTGTCAGCTTTCTTCAGGTTGAAAGGCTGTATTGATGAATAGAACTTGAAAAGACTGTTGCCAGTTTTTCTACCTTTTGGGCATTATTGGCCCTATCTCAGGCCGCGGTCCTAATTCTGCATTATTTTTCATATAGGATTTGGTGCCTGGTGGATGCCATTTTCTTAGTCGGAATATGGTTCAGCTGAGGTGATTTAAGGCTTTGGGCTAAAAACACATTGATCCAACAGGCGGCTGAGAACTGCTGGTAAGCAACGGGTGGGAGCAGTTCGTTTGTGCAAGTCACTCAATTGCTCTGCGTTGGTGGGAGCGTTGGGTGTGTGACGGCCGATTCTCCTCTTTGAGTTGCAAGTCGACCAGCTTTAGTAGAGGGGTCAAATCCCAAAAGGCTGCATTCTTACTGCTGTAGTCTGTGCACAACTTTTTATCTGTCCTGGCTCTGATAGATGCTTTGCCGATCTGAATGCTATTTTTTTTCTTCTAAAACTCGAGTTTATACATGCATATGTATGTGCTTCACATTCATCCATGTCCTCTGCATGCCCTAAATGTTGCTTATGAGGGATAGGCCCACAAAAAACACACATACTGAAACAAACAAAATCAGCGTTCATAACAATGTAGAGTGTTCATAATAATGTAGAGACACCATAAAAGAAAGGAAAAAAATAAAGACATAAATCAAGTACAAAAAGTTGTAGACCTTGACCTAAAAAGATGAAACTATACAAGACATTTGTTTGAGCCAAAAAAAAAGATTAATGGCAAGTAATATTACTCGGGTGATTTTCTTGAAGGGAAAGCTGGGCCCCTTATTAATCATACAAATTACCAGGAAAAAAAAAAACATATTGCTTGTTATACATCTTTTTTTTTAAATATTCAATTTCGGAGTCCCAGTTTTTATGGAAGATCCCTGGTTTGCCCTGCAAATTTATTTTTGCCATTTTCAAACTACTCGGCCACTGCTGCAACCACCCAAGGTCATTCTCTACTATCTAATAATTAAAACATTACACATTTATCAATAGCCAGAATCCAAGGTAAGTACCAGCATACAGTACTTGGGGATAACCTTGGCATTGAATTTCTGAAATGGACTGCATGATCATGATTGTGCAGTCAACCAATATGGACATCGCCGCCCTGTAACAAAAACAGGGATTGAGGTATTGATACCTGATTAGAAAATGGCTTGATATTCTAGGTGGTTATTAGATTTACACCATGCTTCATAGAGTCTGACACTCAAAATCTGAAGAGGAAGACGCGCCTGCAGGAGCCAGTGGGCTTAAAGACGTTTCTTTTCCTTCATCTTGTCCTTTCTTCCGCAATCTGCTGTGTGTGTTTTCAGTTTTAAATATAAAGCCTGAAGTCAGTATGGTGGAATTATTTTGGTTACAGAAGTTTCAGGCCCATTACGAATACTATTATGTAGATCAGCCTTGGGAAATTTATTTCCACATCATGCATTTGGATTGTGACACGCCTGGCCTCTCATTCATTTAGCCGTACAAATAAGCCTGCCAGTCTAAACGCTTTAAAGTTGTGGGGAAATTTTTTTTTTTTTTTTTGCATATTTCTCCGAGAAACACATTTCTCTATTTCTTTTTTTGCAATCAATTTTTCTTGAACATAAAGAAGATACAATTGCTGACAACCCTCCTCCCCCCACTCAAACATACACACATCGCCACCAACATGATAAGGGCATGGAATCTCACCGATGACTCCTCTCAGGGAAAATGTTTTTAACCTCCAGTTTTCATAGTCTCTTCCTGTTTGAGAGAGTCCTTTAGGGCAAAGTCTGATTGCTAGTGTGGCATGCATCATTTACAAGTGCAACCGGGAGATAAACAATAACACGCACACACACACACACACACTGACAAGAGCATGTGTGTATACAGGCACATGCATATTCACACGCATGCATCCACACATCCAAGCCCTTCACTGGATGGTTTATATGGAGGTTTTTATAGAGTGCTGTTTTACATGTGCAAATTCATTGTTTATTGTTAAAAAAAAAGAAAAAAAAGGGCACTCCAACCAGCACATGTGCATAGAGTGGAACAAAATTTGATTATAATTCAAATGCACACTGCTCAGCTTTCACCACTTTCTTCACTGTGGCTACTATCCTGTAATTGCAAATATGGAAAACACTGTATTTATCTTTCCAAGAAGCTACCACTGATTTCTGGCTTCAGTTAAGTCATGGAAAAGAAAATCAGAGATGCCTCTCAGTTTGAATAAGTGATGTGCCGGAGTAACAAAAACAGCATTTATTGGGACAGGGGCGCAAGTCAAAAATAATTCATTCAGCTTTAAAAGTCCTGCATTGTGGTTAAAGCAGCTTTGGGATTTTTGCTTCGACTGACCAACAAACTAACGATCTGCTAGAATAAATGAACAAATGCAAATGTGTGGAAGAGTAAACACTAAAAGAGCAATTTCAAAAATTTCATTTGCTGCCAGAAGAATAATGTTTACTGAATACACAGCGCTGTAGCTCTTCTCGACGTGACGTAACATTTCAGCAGTAGAGCTGCCACTAAGTCCCAGGTTACAGTGGATGTGTTTTGTTTAGTCAAATAAGAAAATATGATATTTCAGTCTGTCTCTCGATGCACAACCCAGGTATTTGTAGGTTGTCTGTATGAATAAATCATCTTCAGTTGGTGGACAGTGCTCTGCTTCAACAACAGAACAAGTTTTAAGGCAATGTGATTTTTAATCATCTCTGCTTCAAGTGTAACTGAGTGCATTGTCTGTCCATATCTTAGATAAATAACTACCTGTGGATGGGAACCTTTCTCACAGAGATGGCTGCAGACTTCTGAGGGGTAATTCAGGCAGGCTTTGCATGTTTTGTAATTTACAACACCAAAATAATAGCATATGGGCACAGGGCTTTGTTGTTATAATCATATTGACAAAAGAGAACATACTTTGGTTGAATACCCTCATTTTCAGATTGATGCAGAGGGTGAGTGTAGCTCAAAAGCCCACATGGAAACACAAGACACTGCAATTTATTGTAAGGCTAATTAGTGGGTAGTTGGTGCGTCTTGATAAACTAAAGTAATTAGTCATAGATTTATGGCTGGACGTCTGCTGAGATGGCAGTTGGTAACATCCACTGGAGGGAAATCTCGCCTTTGTATGGAGCAACGGGAGAGGATGCTAATTTCTAATATCATTATCTAATATAAGATATAATTGCAAATATCACCATGGAGAACAAGGTGAGATTAGGCAGCAGCTGAAGGTAGGCTGACGAAAAAAAAAACCCAACCCGACAGGGACAGATTGGTGTATTCCAGCTGTGAGCAGCCAACTGCAGGGAAACTGGTGTTATAACACACTAGTACGTTTTCCAACTTTTCAAATTGCCCTTGACAAAGGCACTGAACCTTTTCCGCTCCAGGGATACAACACCAGTTACTTCAGCACTCTGACCTTTCTGATTAAATATACATGTGTCGAACATTCTTGCCTATCTGAGAGACAATGTCAAACATTCAAAAACTGGACATGTAGCAGTCTCCGATTCCTATTACCCTACGTGGCAAGGCCAATAAAGCTGCAGCTTCCTCTTCAGTAATGTTTTTCTAATAGTGATGAAACCACTTATCATTCGCTTATCATCGCATCTCGCCGGTTTCAACAGGGGAGGTAAATGAAATAAATCAGTGGGGGAAGGACATATTAATGATAGAGGTGCGGAGGAATGGTGTCTTGCAGACAAACAGAAAATAACTGCTGTAAATATTCATTTGTAGTTTACTTCAAGTGAATGTTATCATTTTACAAGGTGACCTTCTGAAAGGACTTACAACTTAGACAATAAATATGCAGTATAGGTTGTATGTATTGTGTTTGCCCTGGAAAAACCTGTATTTGTTAGACTATGTATTTGGTGTTTTTCCAACTTTTGGGTAGACATGGTAAACTCTGTAACTTCACAGCAATTGGCACCAGTTTTGTGCAGCAACAAAATAGCCCCAAATGGTTGTATATTCTTGAAATGGAGCTACAGATGTTTAAAATCCCTTGGCAAATGTTTTTCTTCTCAAAACCTGTCTGAAAAAAAAAAAAAAAAAAAACATCTCACATGGGGAAATTTTGTGCAGAGAATTATCTGGAGAACTGTTTTCTTCCCCTCAAAATTGGCAAGTCATCTCCATGGTATTTCAGACCCCAAAAGGCTGAGAAAACACGAAGTGACATGGTCAAATGGCATTTTTGAGCCTGTAAGATATTTTGCTGTGATATGCTACAATACACGGTCAGGCAAAAAATATGCAACAAATGTTGGATGTATTAGTATTCTTAGTATACAGGCATATGCACTCTGCACCACTCAGAAGGGGAATTTTAGTTTTATCTAGGGTGACCCATTTAATTCCAGCATCACAATTTAGCGTTAACATTTAAAATCACTTGCGCAAATTATCCTGTAAATGAGGATGAGGGAGCTATTTCCTAATTGGAAGATAAATTAAAGAACCTGGGGAAATGAAGCAAAGTCCACACTGTACATTATACAGCCCTGACAAGAGACACTGCAATATAGTGGAAAGTGTGGATGGGAATTAGTCGTTTCAGTTGGTCGTGGCATATGTGTGTGTGTGAGTGTGCGGATGAAAATAATACCATATGACGAGGTACCATATTTTAATATTACCACTGTGCTTCTCCGCTTTTCCTTGTCTATTTTTAGCTCTCTCAGGAGAGTCTGGTCTTTGACTACCTCCAGTAAGAGAAAAAGAAACGTTAACATCCAAAACGTTTCACTGGTAAGCTGACATGACATATTTTTAAGGCTGAAATTGTAATGTTGTAAATGTCTGTAATGGCTTGATCTAGCAAAGATCCTGTTTTAAATGATATTTTGTATGACAGCAAGCTATTAGGCCATATCATACTTATGTTTCTAGGGGACAAATTCAAGGTATCATTCACAACTTAACAGAGTCATACAGAATAATCAGCATCACTACCTTCACTGGTGCAGAAATGTTGTTTTTCACCTCCCAGAACACACACTTAAGGTACAACATATTAGGAATACTTACTATTTTCACTGGCTGGGTGAATGACTCATAAAAAGAGGGCGTGCAGATAAAGAGAAGCAGATAAGCTACTGAGCAATTTTTAAGCTTTGAGACAACTGAGAAGATGTAGATTGTACAAAAGAGGCTGCAGCTCGACAATGTTCCTAATATTTTGCACACTGCGAGTGTGTGTGTGTGTGTGTGTGTGTGTGTGTGTGTGTGTGTGTGTGTGTGTGTGTGTGTGTGTGTGTGTGTGTGTGTGCATGCTGACCCGGGCTTCTCCACTACATGAGTCAGAACAGCAAAGTCTTGAGGAAAATATTGCAGGATGTCGCCCCAACAGAAAATTGCTCGACACACCACAGTGACAACAGTGTAATCACACATTCTACTGTTTTTCTTCACCGACCATCAACTAGAGAGTGAATTATCTGGGTGCTGCGGTGCAGCAGTGAGAATCCCGCCGAGCTCCAGAGGAACTTATCTAGTTAAACTCATGATACGCTGAGCGAGGGC
>OMKZ01037954.1:6716-25715 GCA_900302535.1 Neoniphon sammara | reverse complement strand
AACACTATCACTCTACAGTGCTCTAGTCACTGTATACCACAGTATTCCCCACAAGAGATAACCTTTGTCTCAGATTTATGTTGACCTTGGCTCCTCGTCTCCACAGTGGGGTTGTGACCTTCAAACAGAGCATGAGAAGTACCTGGTGAAACATTGTGGCAACATTCCAGTCTTTGTCACTGATTATCCCTATGACCTGAAGCCTTTTTATGCAAGAGACAACCAGGACCATCCTAAGCATACAGTAAGACACAGTGATACAGTTAAAAATGCAGAGTGGATCAATGATTTAGCCACTCATTTTCCCCCCCCTTGGTAATGCCAGTTGGGTTATTGCGAAGATTTGCATATGTGAGCCAACTGCGACTGTCGTTTGTCTGCAGACAGCTGCAGTGGACCTTCTGGTGCCAGGAGTGGGAGAGCTCTGTGGGGGCTCGCTGAGGGAGGAGAGGCTGGATCTGCTGAGGGCTCGGCTGGCGCAGTAAGAAGAACACATATACGCTAGGGTTCGAACAATACAGGCCAATATTTATGTTTTCGACTGAAGCTGCGTATAGCTGCTGAATATCATTACATTTTCCATTTTCATGCCTGAAACTAATTACATTGTTTTAGGTGGTTTAGCAGCTGCTTAAGGCACTGATTCAATTACAGAGGAAACTCTACAATATATTAGACCTTTAAATGAAGAATTAATTTATGAAAAGAACACATAATCAAATGGCTAAATGAATAAGTGAAATGTGCAGAGATTAAAATTTAACTGCAGATTTCACAGACTTTTTATGTATCTGTAGTCAGAAAGAAATCCCCATCTTATTGTCAGTGGACATTTACTGTTCGATATCCAATGTGTAACAATAGGCCAACATCAGCCTAATGTATCTGCAAACCAATATATCAGTCTTAAGGGTGTAATGATTTTATTCATTGCATTAATGCATTGATTACAAATTCTGATGAGTCATTGCATTGAATTAAATACAATAAATCACTCTGATCTCACCCTTAATAAATATGAAACATTTTGAATTGAATTGTTTGATTCCTAAACAAACAAACACACAGAACCACATTGACCACTTTTATTTATTTATTTATTTAGAATAAATAATGTTAATTCTGTTGTGTGTTTTTTTCACATTTAAGAAGAAAAATGATAGTCTTACATCATTGCATGTTTATTAAATGGGTAAACAAATTCTGACTCTGACTCGAATTGCAGTCTACAAAGTCAAATCGGTTGTTCCAAAGGAGAAAAATTGTTATACGTCGAATTGTCAAATAGCAAATCATGAATCGAACTGAATCTCTGTTAAGCCAATGATTCACACCCATAATCCGTCTAACATACACAGCACCTTGTCTTACCTTACGACCTTTTGACTTTCACAGTCTGTTAGCTACAGAACAAAGTCTGCAGAGTCTGTTAGTCTGCCGGTTGCATATGAACAGAGATTACATGAAAAATTATGATAGGATTTATTGCAGACGATGAGTTTAGTATTAAAATTGTGACAAAATTCAGCAGTTATGCTAAGTCTCTGACATCAGTCCTTATGCTTTTCCAGGGCTGGCTTAGAGGACACCTACAGCTGGTAAAGAGATTTTATTTATATTAACAACATACTCATAGAAAGGACCTCCTCACATCAACATAGTGGTTATGACACTGGATTTTTTTTTTTCATTCACAGGTATTTGGACTTGAGGCGTTTTGGCTCCGTCCCCCATGGTGGCTTTGGAATGGGATTTGAGCGATATTTGCAATGCATTCTGGGGGTTGACAACATAAAAGATGTGATTCCTTTTCCCAGATTTTCCCATTCATGTGTTCTGTAAAACACACTGGAAGCTTAATACTTTTTTTATAGTCATTAACAGTATTATATTAATATATTTGTTTTTGCTGTCTGAAACTCGAAATAAACACAATATTCAAAATGTTTGTCATTACTGATATTGAAATTTTGTTATCAGCCTAGTTTGAATTTCTGTTGAGCTGTAACATGATGCTGTCACAGACATTTTCTCCTGGAATTCAGTGTGACTCTTGTTTAGCTGCTTCAGGTCATACCTTCCGAGGAACTCATTTAGTATGAATATGCATAAAATTATGTCGACTTTTGAAAGATTTAAGTTTCAAAACAAGTGTCAAGTATGTCAGATTTCCACAAGATGGTGCGTTTTCCCATCATACAAATGAGACTCTATATTACTCTCAATAGCAGCTGTTGACTCACAAGCAAAACACAAAAGTCTTTTAAGAACTCACTTTTTGGTTGAACTGACATCTACCATGTGGCGTTTTTTGAAACAGCATTTGGTGAAATAATTTAGCACCAAATGCGGAAATGAAGTAGAATGACTTTAATCGTCCTGTTTTTCTGTGTGGACAGACTCTGCCTGGCGTGCTGTCCGGGTAACACATTAATTATTACACGTCCTATAGAAATCATTGAATTCCTCATTTATTGGAACTTGCTATGGGATCTTAAGGCTACTATGTGGCGAGCCGTTCTCCCATCCTGTTCGTCCCTGTGCAGCCCATCCCTCTTCGCCTGGTGGGCGTGGTATGACTTGGGAAAACAAACTGCAGAGACACTACGATACTTCCTCACCCTGCATCAGTTGAGTTTCCCCGCGGCTCAGCGTCAACCGGCCGTGCGTAATTCCCCAACAGTTGCGAGTTGCGCCTTTTTCCAACTGGAGTTTTTGCGCGCTGGGTGTTGCGCACAGTGACAGCAGGAGCGACCGGCAGCACCTCCTAACAAGAAAGACCACTGTGGTTTTATCAGATGGGGGGAGAAGACTGCACCAGTGAGTGCCAAACGCCGACAGCACTTTGAACAGGCAAACCCTTCAGGACCCGTCATGTACTATTGATAGAAGGAGTTGTTGTAGAGCAACAAGACGCAGGAGAAAGCGATAAACATGAGCGGCGGAGAAATCATATTCCAAGGCTGGTTGAGAAAGTCGCCACCTGAGAAAAAACTGAGAAGATATGTAAGTCAATTACACTTTGGCATTTTTTTTAAATCTGTGCATGTGTGGTTGGTGCAGGAATAACCAAATTTCTGTACTTTGTATCTTTTTTCTTCTATTAAATTGCTGCCTTTGTTCGTCAGCATCTTCACACAAGTGGTGCTGAACTCAGATTGGGGATATTTGAGGTCTAATTGTAGCAGGTGCATCCAACTGCCAGCTGGACCTCTCCTTTCTTTTACAGTGTCATGTCATAGGCACCACTGTTCATATTCCCTTGAATGAAAATACAGCCTCCACCAGCAAACAAGATTTACAAATCCATGCAATATATAAAATGTAATCAGATTTTACATGTGGGGCGGCCCACCATGGGGTCCTATGACAACATGGAGGTAAACCTTCTGTTCCTCTAATACTGGACAGCTGCCTATAATTTCCACTAAATAGCTCTCAGACATGGAAAAAGAAACCTGGCATTAGGCACATCCGATCATGATGAGGTAATGTCTAATCAAGCAATCATATTACCAGTTTTCATCGTGGCCAAGCCTACTAATGTCACAACAATAGTGATATCTGCACAGCACTTGAGCGCCTTGATGAGGCTTTATATGCCAAAGCCGCTAGTCTCTTGCTAGGTGCCGGGCAGGGGGGAATGGCTGTTAACTAAATCAGATAATAGGATTTATGGAGGCAGATAGAACCATGAGACAATCTCCCTTAAATACAGCTGTCCACTGTTTATGTATGGTGTTGCATTACCAGGCCTCTCCATGTTCCTACTAGCTGACTTTGCCATGATGTCATCTCTGTGTTTCATCTGAAAATCCATCCTTGAATGTCTTCAAATGCAGCCCCCTTCTCCTGCCCCCCCGTCATTTCCTCATTGTCTTCCACTTAAAGCAGGCTAATGTTTACACAGAGACCACCATGGTCAGTATGGAACAGCAGCTGCAACGGTACAGAGGAAAAAACTTGCTTGGTTCATAGCAGTACTGTATAAACAGCAAAGAAAAAAAAAACACTCACAAGACATAATGGAGCTAACATAATGGCCTTCCTCAGGCAATAGAGCATGGAACAGCCTCATAGCCCTTTCTCACCCTACTTCTCACCCTGACCAATGACCTATCAACAATCGCACACAGTTTTAGCCAGAAGACAGTGTCATGAGATAGAGTGTCCAGAATAGGCAGACTTGTGAACGCAATAATCTGTCCATCTGAAATTCTTTCCACTTTAACGCTGAGCAAGGCAGGCTATGGACAATCGAGGCCATTTACTCACCAGTATTGCTGTCATCTGACATTGTTGACATCCTAATGTAGAGGGATATTTTAAGCTACCGCTCACTCAAACATTCCAGTGTGAAGGTGTTTGTCTGACTCAAGGAACAAGTTGTGACCACAAGATGAGTTTTCATATTGTAATAAGCTTAACCACCCGAGGAGGTGTTGTGTTGGTGAAGAAACATCTTTTGGAGTTGTAATTGGCATGTGCAGTAATTCAAATGATGTAAAGGTGTATTAATCCTTTACAGCACTTGCACTGTCAAAACCAGCTTTTCCTACCACAAATTCCTCCCTAAGCCAGAAAAGTGCTGTGCTTGTTAATCAGTAGTTCATGCTAGTTTAGATGGCTGGTCATTGTATTGCAGCAATTCCTCCTGGTATATATATACTGTGAACTTCCATAGAAGGTCTGTGGAAAAAGGTGTAGCATAGTTATGCATTTATAATGTACTGTACTGTAGAATCCAGTGCAGGGTTATGTAATCAAGGATAAAAAAAACTGGTACCACCACAAGTCTGGTGTGCAAATCATATGCAAAGTGAGGGAGCAAAACACTAGTGGCAGTTGAAGCCTGGATGCACCTACTGTACTGAGAACAGCAGACAGCGTGTATGCTGAGTAACGAGCATGACTAGTCCTGGTTAAACTTCTGCAGTTGTTTACAGATGCTATGTTAACTCTCATTTGTGACTCACTGTTTCTACAACAATATATGGCCTTGCCTGCTGCGTAAACACATGATCAGCAAACTCTCTGAGCTCCCCCCAAAGATGTGACAATGGCACTGCGGAGATGTCTAGCACACACACACGCACGCACACACACACACACTGCATCTGGACAAGGAAAACAATTGTGCTTTGTGTCACAGAGCTGCTAAATGAATCACTTGGTTGGAGTTTGATTATCTTCCCAGGGCCAATCGAGGCACCAGAGGTGGGCAGTGTTTTAGGGCAGGTGGGAGTGGCCTGGCTGCTTTTGTTGAACGCTGTCCAGAATAAGCAGAAGGAACATGAAAACAACTGACTAATCCAGCACATACCCAGTGCCTCATGCACGGCGCTGTTGAGGCTTTTTTTACTCATCAGTCATTGGTCAGACAGCATGCTTTGTCATGTACAGGGTGCCACGTTAACCTCTGAAGCATCTTGTGGCAGATATTCAGCCAGTCCTTTCAGACATATCAAATGAATAAACTCATCCATCCTGCTTGATAGTTGTAAATGAAATGTCTACATTGGCTGAAAAAAGCTCCTCCAACTCATTATAAAGCCAAGAAAGACCTCACTACTTCCCTAACCTGACAGTTGTTATTCAAATTATCCTTGGAAACTATGCTGCTTCTTGTGACTTCCACTGTTGACATATGCATAGATATCTCAGTCACCTGCATGAATCATGCATGTACCGTATGATTCATATGTTTTATGTATGAATCACACATGATACTTACAGTAAACAATTTAGTACCTGTTCTCTGGTTAAGATCAAACTGCTGCTGGCAATAGCCACCCACTTCTGTCCGTTGTTGTATCTGACATCACAAACATGTCTGTTCACATACAGTAAAGCATTGCCACATTCCAGACAGATCATATCGGCAAGGTGATAGTTGCTGCCTCTGCTTTCTCCTGTTGCCACTTTCAAAGGGCTCACTCTGTGCCCTTCTGGATGGCAGACTAGAGGACAGAGGAAGAGAGGTGGGGGCCGTCGGCGTGTTTTCGAGGCAGCCAGAGCAGCAGCCTCAGTCCCAGAGTCAGCTGCCGGGTCCGCTGTTGTTTTGCAGAGGGGCTTTGGGAAGTCCTTGCCCTCGGAGGTCAACCCAGAACGCCTCCCAGTTCCTGCTTTGACAGACACCGAGCTCTCACACAGACATTTTCCTTGTTCCACTTTATCTGTGAGCCCTCATATGGCTGTTTCACACAATCTACAAACTGGGGGTGACTTTATGTGACTGCAGTGCCAGTGTCAGATTAGTTTGTTTTCAGTGAATATGTTCGCTTGCAGGGAATCTTGTGAGTGACAGTTATTCATTCTTAATAGGAAACAAATGTACAATGCAGCAAGTATGAAAAAGAAAATGGGACTTTTGCGAGTCCAGCTTCCGACCCAAAACACATCCATTCTCTTACATCCTTTCACATTCAATATGAAAATCCCATGGCAGTCTTGTTTGAACCTCTGTCATAATATCCTGTCCTTTGCCATGAACTCTGGTTTTGCCTGTGTGTATTCTATCCAAAACTTAATTATGGCACCAATAGCAGATGCCAGACTTCCTTTGGATGGCACCTACAGGAAATGTTGTGACAGAGGTCCCATGATAGGGGAAAGAAATTAAATTGGCCTGGGAGTCTATAAATGTATTTCCATCTATCAAGACTTCTCCATCAGCCGCGCTTAAAATAGTGCTGCTCCGAAGGAAATTAGATTCCATTGATTTTTCTCTTGTGATTTGGATCAGCAATAAGAATGTTTTTGACTTATTTACACTCAAAAGGTACACCATAACGGGGATGGTGGTTTTATTTAGAAAATATCCACACAAACTGAAATTTGATTGAATCCGACAGTGATTCAATCAAATCCAAAGTGATCCAAAGATCAAGAAATTATCACAGTCTAGGAAATAGATATAAATATTTAGACCATTCAGTATTTGATTCAGAAACTGTGAGCTATTTGTTTTTTTGTGTTGCGTTTGGGAATTTTCTTCGAAAGTAATATAACTAAATTATCACTCATTACTCTTTTTTTTTTTGGCCTTGCTATACCAAATGAGATTGTGGGCTACTACTTCACCAAGAGTATAACATACCTATAAAGTAGTGGTTCAACGATTTTGGAGCGAAAGTGAAAACCATGATTCTGCAGTCCTCAGTTCATCAAACTGTACATGTGTGGTGAGCCATGATTTTTTTTCTCACCACCATTCATAAATGTGATTTTTTTTTCTTTTGAGAACGCTGTGAAATTATAGCAAACACATGTATAACACAGAACACTGAGCACTGCTTTTGATTCATGATAATGTTAGGCCTAATAACTAGCATTGCCTTTAGCCTCATGCAAAGGCTTTCTATGCCTACACTGCACAGACTTTACAGAACATTGGCAAAAAACCCCATTCAACTTTTTGTCTTGTATTGTTGGTATAGGTTTAGATTAATAAAGGAGGGACTTCCGTCAGTTTAGTTTATTCAGTCAAACTGATACAAGCTGTAGCTTTAAAAAAAAAAAAAAATGAACCGTTACACAAATATATGTTATTGTTAGACAGCAGTACTCTGGGATAATGTCTTGTCTCTTATTGTAAGGCTCTATAGATAAATTTACCGAAATCCAGTTAAGTGGAACTGTTGATTAGAATCAAACGAGGTCATGTACAGGGATCATGCTACTAGCTGTGTTTACATGTCATATGACCGTCATTAGGTTGGCCCTGTAAGCACATGGGCTTGGCAGACTTGGTCTAAGTCAATAGAAATGCCTTGGAGCAAATCTGTCTCTACATAAAGCTAAATATAAAACTGAAAACGATATAAAGCAATTAAAGAGATATCCACGGAACCTGGCAGCAATACAAAAAAAAAAATCCTTGAATCACAGTACCCACATTATTGGTGAAAGTGAAGACAGTATAGTCTGTGATAAAGAGGATATAGTTTAAACTGTATGAATTCAGCTCTATTCAGTGCTCTGAATGCCAGTGCTGACATCAGATGCCACTAGCTGACGGGCGTGGAACTACTTGCTTTGGCATTGTAACATGTAGCCAAATAAAAGATAGAAAAAGTCATTGACGACCATCTTAATTTTCTTTTTTGGCATTTATTTACCTAGTGACGGTTGACTGAGCACATTTGCTGCTTTTCAGCAACGCCCTGCTGCTTCACACTCAAAACAGTTGCACACACACACTCACACCTGGGAGCTGCCCAGTACAGCCAGTCCTCCTCTGTTGGTCACTGAGCAGCTTTATTGGAGCAGCGGGGGCTCATGTGCTGTGAGGGCACCTTGACTGGTAATGGAGGGGAAAGTGTTACTCATTCACTTCTTCCAGATAGTTTTGGGGATTCAAACTGGCAACCTTCAGGTGACAAGTCTGCTTCTGTAAACTTTAAGCTATCTTGGTATATAATTGCCCACAGTGTCATGATGGAGTAAAATTGTGACTTTGTCTTTTCAAAGTATCTTTTGTTCTAAGTACGGGTTGAAATCTGTGTCATTGTACATAAAACAGAGGTCATGACATTTAAATCTTTGTATGGAGGCCTGGTTGTCTTTAAAGGATGCACGTGTAAGTGAACCGTGCATGTTCATACAAAATTAACAAACTCTTAAAGTAGTAAATGCAGCAATACAGATTATAACATCATGGGATTCCCATGAAGATACCATATAGGCTGCAATATGAGGTCAGCAAGAGTGCAGATCTCTGAACAGGAAGGAGATTGAATAGTATTTCTTTAAGACAACCTATTTGTAAACAAATACAGATATAGCATTTCTCTGGAATGATGATATAGTATGCTTAAGTAAGCTGTAATACAGTGAAAATAAGTTGTGTAAATGTGTTTGAAAAAGTATATCAAAACATTTTCTTGCCTTAAATCCTCAGCCAAGTTGTTTCAAAGTATATGAACAGAATAAACAAAAAGCCTAGTCACTATTACTCTGTATTTGGAGCGGCCATGGCTATGCTCCAAGTTAAAGTTCAGATTTTATTAAATCCCTGAGGGCAATTGATTCGCAATCCAAGAGCAACACAATAACTGACAGTAAAGGGAACATACAAGGTTAAAACAGACATAAACATACTCATTCACCACAGAATCATTCTGGTTCTTGGGGGTTTGAGGTTACATCCAGTTGTCCCTTAAATGTAAAGCCGCCAATTCTAAAGTTAACCAAGAGATTGCTGTGAAGATGCCATAATTAAGGTATTTGGATGTTTTCTTATTACACACAAAAGCTTTGCCTTGCTGTAGTATTTTTGTAGGTGTTGATGATGTGAAAGAGAAGGGACTTTTGGCTGAGGTCTTGATAAAGGTGGCTGTAGTGGTTTAAATGGAAAGAGAAAAAGCATGCGTGACTTAGGTTACAGTGATAAATGGTTTAATTTTGGAAACAGTGATATGCAGGAAAAAACAAGACTGAACAACGGCCTTTACCTGGATATCTTAAATAAGGACAGAAAAATTACTCATCGGAACTGGCTTGACATTTGCAAACAAAAAATTATGAATCATTTCGATGAAGCCTGGAAGGCTCAGTAAGACTGGCTGGGGGTTGTTTTTGTGGTAAGCGAAGAGATACGCAGCAACAAATATTTGGAAAGCAGTTTTTGAAGGTTGCAATGTGCTCGGGTCACGGGGTTCATGGGCGAACGCTGCTGGATACCTAGAAAAAGGAAGGATATCCGCATAATGAAAATTAAGTTCCCAATCATTTATTCATACTGTGTTTCAGTCTTAGTTTCAGTATTAGTCAGATGTGACGGATGTCCTTCCTTCTTGTAGTGATCTTGATTTATCCTGCACCTGAACCAAGCTTGGGTTGGATGTGCACACCAGTTTCCCTCCCTTTTTCTCAAACATAACTGAGTGTCATCTGCATAGAAGTCACGCCGTTGCAACATGTTTTGGTATCTTCTGTGGTATCTTTATCTTTAATACCAACTTTGTGCAATAACACAATGAATGATTCTCAGAATCTTCAGCTCGAGCCTCATTAAACTAATGGAACCCATGTCAGCCAGCCTTGCCTTGATTTAATCTTGTTGAAAGGAAATAAAGATTCTCTGTTTTGACTAAAGCGCCTTTATCTACAGTACAGGCTAAAATAATGCCGAAATATCCCAGAAAATAACCCATACTCACGATTTTCATACATCAAACAACAAATACACTTGAATTTTAAAATCAGCAGTGTATTCTCTGACAAACAGGTTTTCATCCCTTCTGCCATTGCTTTAAAGGCAAGGATTCACACTTCCATTGGTATTGCTAAGTCTTATGGGATCTCCTAATCTGCCCTTGGCGTTCTTCCTACACATCTTAGGGCAGTTGATCAGACCTGCTGTATACTCACACTCTGCACACCCTGCAGCAACACTGTGACTCTCACTTAGTTGGCTCCTATAATACACAATATCACTAAAAGGATAATTACAGTTATTTTAATCATAGGCCTTTCTGCCATCGTGATGACTGATTGGGTTGAAAATTTCATCACTTACTTCACTGTAGGGCTTACGTGCCTTCAGGTCAGTGCTGTACAGTACACACATACAAGGCCTAATATCCATCAGTTTAATCCAAAAAGTGATTAAAACATTTTTCTTTCAACAAAATAACACTCCCACTGCAGTTACTTATATCATTAAATAGCTGCGACTGAACAAATAATAGGACATTTCAGTTACCATATAAGAGTCCATTTAATATTTTCTCCCGCACTTCCATGTTTACTTTACTTGCTTCTGGTCTTCTGCTGTGCTCATTTTGTTTTGGAAGAAGGAAGGGATTTTATTGCTTCAGTTTGAAAGTGTTCTTTACGTGTTTTACTCGTTAGAATGCCATGAATTACCAATTTGAAATCAAACATAAACAAACCACAACAGATGTTTCTTGCTTTTTGTTATTGTAGTAGATTGTGTTAGTGTGAATCTAATTTTCAGACCTCGGGCCTGCTGTGTTTACTACATGTGTTGACATACAGTACTTCCACAATTCATGACAATAAGAAGGAGAGTCTAGTAAACGTTCCAACATATTCTACTTTTAATTATGACTAGGAGGTTGATGTGGATGGGTTTTCACAGTTGGCAGTTTATATTTACAGAACATCTCATGAATGCAGCATCAGTAGCCTACAAACTGGATTTGCCAGTGAGCTCACACTGGTTAAAACATTGGATATAAGAATGTTCCACTGCAGTTTGAGCGTTATTGAGTTGAAAGGATTTTTTTTTTATTCAACTGATGGAGACTACCACTTTGGCCCTGTTTGTGTGTGGATTAGACAGCAGCGCTCTCTGTGACCTGGAGGCATGAACGTTTTACAGTGAAGTAGATATGAAATTTTGAACACAATTAAAGTTGTCATGACGGCAGAAACTAGACCAAGGTCGAAAATAACTAGAATTATCCTTAAAGAAAACTCCCAAAACTGAAACACATTGGTAAGCTGAGGGCTCTGATCTGATCTTACAGCAGACTCAACAGGGAGTTGTTTCCCATAGAAGTTTACTATCTCCTATCATACTATAATCATGCTGGGTTTTGGTTTTCTTGATTTCATATTGAACTAAAACTGGTCAGCACCCTCCTTTTGCATCCAGAGCTGCCTAAATTTCTTTGAGGCCTGGATTCCACAGAGATGTTTGTCCATGCTGACCCGATTGTGTCACACAGTTTCTGCAGATTTTCTTTTTTGGTGGCACCTCATCCCTCTAATAGGTTGACATCTGGGGACTGCACCGGTCACTGAAGTGAACTGAAGTCACTGTCATCTTCCTGGAGGATGCATGTTTTATGACATGGCACATGATCTTGCTGGAGGTATGCTTTTGAAAAAATGGTATTCTGTGGCCATGAAGGAATGCACCTGGTTTGTTAGAGCATGACACATTGCTATGATTAGAGTTTTATTTCCCTCTTGGGTCACCCATGCTAGAAATCTGTTCGCTCATGGTACTTTAAAATGCTTTAAATAAAAGCATCTACCCAATGTTACAAATTGTTCTACTTGATTGATTTTATATTGCAATTTGAGGTATAGACAGCCATCTAATAAAAATTAGATATTGAATATTACATGAGTTCTTTTGCAAGCTGCACCAGGTCCAGACAGTGTGACAGTTATTGTGGTTCTATGGCAGGAAATGACACAAGTATTGTGATGTTTGATTCAAATATGGATTGACTATTAGCAATAGAGCGCTGTATGTATATACGGGCTTCACTGGGGCAAACCTCTGATGAACAACAGTCTGTGTATGTGACATCACGAGAGACAGTAATAACCGTCATTGACCCACGTTAATGGAGAGCTTTCAGTTGACGTAATGAACCCTCTGGTGGCCATATTGGAGGTCCACAGCTCTTGGGCAACAATAGCTATGGTTGCAAATTGAGGCTGATTATATCTACTGAGCGCTTTTGAGAGGTTTTTAATAGAACATGCCTTCATGAATGGGAATGAATGCTTTAGGTATCAAATAAAACATCCCTCCTCCTCATCAACAGGGCCTGTAGGTTAGAGCTTTCCATCACAGTGGTGTGATGACATCATACGTGGAGTCAAATTTCCTACAATGAACTGGTTGTGAAAACATATGACTCAGTACAACTGAAAACGGATTGTTGATTTCTATGACCTGGATCTTATTATTTCACTACTGATAAATCTGATCAATTCTGCGTTGAGAGAAGGTCGGCTTGTTAGGTAGTTAATTGTAGTGTCTGGTCAGCTAAGCATCACTGTCCTGTTGTAAACACATCTGAAATGCACACTAGCCAGAACGGCCATTTATTTAGGGCTGCGTCTTCTAAAGCTACAACTCATAGTGGTTTAGTGTGCAGACTAGAGCCAAACTGAGCATGGCTGAAGTCAAGACAGTTTTCTACGTTACCTGAACTTGGAAACAAATCTATCTTATCAGTTTATATATGCATGATCTTTCAACCAGTGCTCAACTGTGATGATGTGTAGAGAAATCACTGCACTAAGACAAGTGCTTTACCCAGACTATTTACATCTTATAGTTGCGCGATTATAAGATGTAAATACACCTTTTCAAAAATCATTTGAGCGCGACCCATTCTTCAGTCTATGACTGTGATGATGCACATGACTGGGCGAGGAGAGTGGCTTTGTAAGCACCACGATGTTTCAGTTGAAGTGATATTGTGACGCATGAGAGTGCCAAGAGAAGGAGGTGAGTGAGGTCAGACTTAAGAGGTCAAACAAGTTATAATTTGCTCCCCTGATTCTCCTATTGCTGGTAAACGGTTCTGCTCTGTGATTCTCAAAAGAGGGTTCAGAGAGTTCCCTCTTGTCTTACATAATGCATACTTCATTTTCCAGTCTGCGTCTAAAACCACCTTGGAGGGAAGTCAAAGGGACAAGGCGATGCGCGCTGCATGCCCACCATACACAGACGCAGGCCCTGCATAAGAGCAGCAGCAGATGGCGGAGGCAGGGGAAGTGACACAAAGGGTTCTGATTAAAGATAATGCTCCCCCGTTACTCAAAACTGTCAGGGCGGGCTCATGCTAAATAAGCCCAGCCTTTTACTGACATGGAGACAGAACTAGAGATTACTAATTTTCATACTGATGGAAGCCATGCTGCAAATTGAGGCCGATTATATCCACTGAGAGCTTTCAAGAGGTTGTTTTTCATATCATTCAAATCATTGGCCTCGTGAAGGGAGTGAATTAGCACTGTAGGTATCAAATAAAACATCCCTCCTCGTCATCAACGGGGTCTGTACGATGGAGCTTTCCATTGCGGAGGTATGATGACATTTGTACGTGGAGTCAGATTTCCCATAATGTCATGAAAGCTGAATCATACCGGGCTTTACATGCTCTAACTGGGTTTGAAAGCTGATGTCTTGCTTAAAAGGAGCAGTAAACTTGGCAATTCCACACATGAACACATGAGGAGATAAGTGTGCAGGCCTCAAGAGGACCCTGTCTGTCTGTCTTGGCACTCCATAGTCAGCCCCCCACCTTCTTTATTAACACACAAGAATTTGTGGGCCTGTTCGGGTCTTATCTGCACGTGTTATGTCTTGCAGCTGCTGGCCCTCCAAGGTCAGTGTTTTGACTATTGGGAAACCTGAGCAGTTTGATTTAAATTGCAGCGGGACTCTAATGCATCCGTTGGACATGAATGCCTGGCGTTTTATACTCTCAGCCACTCTGTTTAACATCTTTTCATGTTTATTTCACTGGGTACATGGGACAGTGCCATGTCCAGCCCAGGAGCATCTGGATCTCTTCAACGCTAAGCAGAGATAATGGGTTTGAGCTGCTGAAAATGCAAAATGGCCACAAATTGTTGGCACAACGTTGAGCCCCGATTATGTTTGCAAGACATGAATTTATTGGAAATGCTCCAGAAACGTGTATCATAAACTTTGTCTGGGGCAGCTGTCTGCTTAACATCACACATGGAGCTGGGACGGGGAGTCCTGTGTAAACTGTAAGATGTCCTAGGAACTTCCCTGTGCTCTCTTATGTCCATTTGTGGTTTATTTAAGCTTACCGTTACATAAACTGGTGTCCTGTAAGTAAACACAGATAAATGACACCTGTCTGGGGCAGAGGAGTAGAAAAACATATTTTGGGCCGACTCTACAGCTGCTGTTTGTGCGTGTGTCTGTGTGTGTGTCTGTGTGTGTCTGGTTGCCCTTGCCCACAGTATATATGTGGTTAAAGAACAGGAAATGGTTAGAAATTTTATTTTGGTCCAGAGAATTCTATACCAGTTAGGCTTCATGGCTTGACAACAAGTGAGTTTTCCCGTCTCAAAGTATGTGGGCTTGGCGAGCATTACGCTGAATATCTGAAAGGTGTTTTTGTGTCATATGAATGCCCAGGCGATTCGTCAAGTGTAACTGGACTGAATTCCCTCACTCGCTGAAGCTCCTATCTGTTCCTGGAATGTGGGCTGACGTGTGACCCGCTATTGATTAGGACTGGATAGCTCGGCCTCTGTCGTCATTGTCTGCAGCCAGCCTGGCTTGTCCCCTCTCAGCACATTAACCAGAATCACGAGTGTGTAGGCATCCAGTCACACAGCCTCTCTGAGTTATTTATTTACCATACAGATGCAGCCATTGTACAAGTCCTACCTTTTAATGCATGCACTGCATCTTGAGATGGTGGTGTATTTCCTCACTGCTGCTCGATTGTTGAGAGGAATTGTTTGGCAAGTTCAAATCCTGTCTTTTATTCAGACGGCAGAAGGTGCAAGGAATTGAGTCACTGATGTGCTAAAAATGCCTATTTAGTTCTTCACAAGCTCTGAGAAAGGAAGAAGTGCCACTAATGCATAGTAGATGAGGGGTAAATGTTTTATGGGGAATTTTTATGTTAGCCACAACTAGGACTATATGGTAACAAATCATTTTGCATTTATTTTGACAGATACTGAAACTGCAATATGACTCACGATTTTAGTAGGAATGCAGGTTTTTTCATCATAATTTTCACATTCAGTAACAGTTTTTCATTTTCACTGAAAAAAAAAACATTATAGTTTATAGTCCAGGGTGTCTCTATAGCACCACAATACTTAATTTAATTTTCTCACACATTTTACCGCAAATTAAAGCTCCTGAGATTTGTATATTATACTTAGTCATATTGTGATTTTGATAAGATTTTGATTAATTATGCAGCCCTACCCACAGCTACTAATGCATATGTGCTGTTCTTATTCAAAAACCATCAGCATGAGTAAAGTGAAAAGCTGCATCATGCTAACATTTGAGTAGTTGGTAGGTTCCTAGAATCATTAATGCCCATTTTCCATACAGCTTCCAGAGATGCGAGAGCTCATATACTCACTGGGGCTTCTGGGACCGTATTGACTGAAATTGGAAGCTAAAGAACCCACTGACTACCCTCCCCCCTCCTCCATCCCATCCCTGTTCCGTCCCGCCCCTAAGAAGCCCACCAATGGGACCTATCAGAGCAAGGATGGGATCCCTTTCAACTCACCATTACTATAATTACACAGTAATGGCCAAGCTCCAGTGCATTTTCATGCATTTTGTCTTGCCACAGTGTTGTTAGTGTGTTAGCAGGGGTGCTGATGTGCTGTCACTCACACCAACAGGGAGCTCGGCCCAGTGAGCTACAGAAGACACGCTGCCTCAGGCATACGCTGTGACTGCAGTCAAGCCTCCAAAGTCACAAGGGGTAAATCACCCTGCCACAAAACATGACCTTTTCAAAAGCTGGCAATAGAACAGAAAATGTACACAAACAGGATGGTTACAAGCCTGTGCCCCGGCTCCACAGTGCCAGTGTTTGTGCAGCTGTGTAGTGTGTGTAGTGCAGCAGCAGGTAAGGTAGAGGAGGCGGCCCAGGTGGACGTCCACAGCTAAAGACAACCTGCTGTCTCCCTCTCTCTGCCGCATTAATAGGAGGTGAGGTAAACAAGACTATTCTAACCTTTAACTTGGCTGGCGTACGTGTTTAGTTTGAATGTTTGCTCATGCACATTTGAAAACATGTTGACTGATGGTTATCAGCCTGCCTGTTGACACAGTGTACTACTACACACTCTGTGTTTTACCGTATTACTGTAAAAAGGCACACTATGAATAATCGCTTGGGCCTCAGCCATCTCAGCTTTACGAGGAAAGCAGACCAATGCGTTGGCTTCAAAGACGTAGGACGAGGCTTGGTTTCTCAACAGTGATGTAATAGATATGTTCAAATAGATTGAGATAAAGAGTTTAACCATTTTACTGAAATGATTGCTCTCACTTATCTGCTGTTTCTGCCGTTTTTTCCTCCTAAAATACACTCTCTATACAGTCTTCTTGTGCCAGACATTCGTGTCTGTTTTTTTTCTGTGAACTGAGTGCTTTTGTATGAATTTGTTTGTTTTCCCACAATATCATTGTTTTCCCCTGATGCCAGAAATAGAGCAAAACATGTCTACTTATAAACATGTGAAGAAACAAAAGGATCTGGCAGGACAAACTAGTTTTGATCCTATTTTTAGAGGCTAAGTCAGTGAAAAGATTGTTTAGTGTTGTTTGTTATTAGATGTTTTCCTTCCCAGCTGTCTAAAATAGGTGCAGACTTCTTACCCTTTGTGCAGTACTGTAGTTTCTCTGTGTCTATTGCTGCCGGCCATCAGGACAGTACCAATGAGGCTATTTTGGACCAAGGTAAGATCAAGCCTTTATAGGATGATTAAATAGGACTGAGGGAGCTAAATGCTGCGCATTCATAGATACGGATGGCTGCCCTAACACTGTGAGAGCTCCAAGTGCTGGCAGGCAATCCATTACACACTTGAGATCCTTAAACCCATGCAGCAGTTTAACACCCTGAGTATTAGAAAGTATTCACACAAGTTTTGTTTTTACTGTTCTCCCATTAACAGAAGAATGCTTGTGTTTTATGCTTTCATTATAAGACTGCTAGTTATGTTTTTTTCTTGACTTTTTTCGACCTTGTTCTTCACTTTGATCTTTCCTGCGGAGGAGGCCAGCAGATGATGATCAGCAAAAGCCAGAGGAGTTGCTGCATATTTATTTTGTGGTATTCAGCAGAGTGCTCAGACAATACTGTATCCCTTTGATATTATGTTAGCTCATGATGTGATCAGTGGCCTGACTCACTGCTCTCGGTGGTCCAGCGGACTGTCCAGTGCAGTTGTTAACAAGGGCAGTGTGTCTCGGATGAGCCCTTTTTTCCACCACCACTGCCGCCACTGCTGCAGCTCCCACACCCGGGCTGTGAGGGGGAGGGGAGAGCTGGGGAGCTGGGGGAGTTCAGCCTGGTTACATCAGCTTCAGCCCTCTCTTCCCAGCGCTTGGACAGTGATCGATGGGCTTAGACATGCTCTGTAGGACAGGCGGTGGGTGGGTTAGCTCATTTTGTTGTGTCCTCCTCTCCCATGATTTACTCCGCTGAGGGAAGTCGACTCAAATTTGAAAAGTGCATGAGAGAAAGAGGAAAGGCTGCAAAGGGAAGACTCAAAACTGGATGTTTATATACAGTATATCACTTGATTTTTTTAATACACTTAATTTTTCTCAGTTTTACATGCAAGACCGAAGTGCTTTTGAGGCGCTTCAGGGGGAACATGTAATCCCTCTGAGTTGTACCAGGCTGTACATTGTCTTGTACATGAATAAAGAGAGCAACCACTTTTCCTGTGGAAAATACTCATTCTATTTTTAGTGTGATAAAGCCTCCTAAATGAGTTGCCTGTACTTTGTGGTTGAGAGCTGTTGCTGTCCTGGGTTAATATGCTGGCCGTAGCTGAAGGATGCCAGGAATAACCCAGCTGGGTCACACTGACCTCCTGGAACTGGGCACCACTCCAGGTCTCAATTAAGTGATGCTGTCTCTTCTCCAGAAAAGGCCATAATATTTAAATGGGGTTTGCAAGAGATACAGCTATGTTTTTCCCTCTGAATGGAGCAGTGGCGCTGAACCAGAGAGCTTTGTGGACCAGGAACAAGAAAAATAAGTATGCAGCGTCCTCAGTGAGTTCTTCTGGTGGAGCATGTATGTCATGATAGTAAGGAAGTTCACACTCCAGTGAAATCCTTTATGGGAAAACTTGAGGCTGATTTCCTTCTATGGAATGTGTTTTCCTATGCCCTTTACCAGTTCAGTTTGTATTACCAGGCCATCTCCCATAGGGAGAAACGACTCAGTGCATGGTATTTACACTAATGCACAGTGCCATAGAAAATGCATTGACAAAGATGGAAAATGTGACTGTGACAGAATTCATGATGACTTTCGTGGGGTAGCACTAACTATGCAGTGTCAGAACTGATGCGGTAATAGAAAGCTTTTTTTGTGTGTGTGTGTGTGTGTGTGTGTGTGTGTGTGTAGACACAGACAACAATGCAAGACCACCGAATCAGTTTTGCTCTAATGCACTGCCAGTTCAGCTAATGGGGAAACCTGTCTTGATAGGATAGTTGTAATGTTTCACGCA
>OMKZ01037952.1:1526-18695 GCA_900302535.1 Neoniphon sammara | reverse complement strand
TTTATCACCTCATTCATGATGGCCAGCATGCATTCTTACAAGGTTTTGGAGTCTTTGAATGGCCTTTTCTTCTTTGCCAATACTCAGGATGTGCATGACTGCACCGGTGTAGTTCAGCTCCAGTCATAAGATGCAATCAAACTATGCACTTTAGCGTCCCTCTCCTGTGACCCCTCAGGAATTTTGTCTGAAAAGTTTGGTGTTTCTCAATTTGGCCTAATTTATTTTTTTAACTACAGCAAAGCACTCAATGCAAATTGAACATGCTGGTTTGGCGATTGGAGATCACAGTAAAATAAACAAGTATTTAACAGTCCAGGCAGGGTTAAACCGACTGTTTTCACTGTTAATTTTTACATTTCAGGGTTGACAGAGACATTTTGAAAAGCTACTAAGTGTGGTTGGAATTGTGTCACATGAGAAAATATTTGTGAAATATTTTGAAATATTTGTGATTTGTGAAAGATACCCTGAGTGGCGGAATTTAGGCTGCACAATATCATTGCTATTAACAAATCATTTTTATAAAATAATATTACAATTAAAATATGAAAATTACTATTAAAATAACCTTTTTAATTTAAGCTGGGCTGGGCCACTCAGAGGTTGCTTTTGGGCCGGATATGGCCTGCGGGCCACCAGTTGAATAGGTTGGCCCTGTATGTTTCAATATAATCTCAGTTGCGATACCCAGATATTACAAAGATATTACCTTTGTCTTGCCAGTCGCCTCTTTTGATTTTCACCGTAGCACCAGGGAGTTTGCTGTTTCTGCATGATTTCTTTTTCTTGTATCACCATGCTCCGGTGGACTAAAATAAACAGAGTTATGACATTTTGCTTTATTCATCTGAGGATGGTTTCACCGCTTGCATTTTCTCCATTACATCCATACAGCTCCAGGTATTTACAACTGGGAGCTGACCAGTACAGCCTTTGTGTTTTACTGGTGGCCAGTATGCTGCTCCACTGGAACATTTCCTCACTAGTTGTACATGTATGTTAAACTAGACCTTTACCTGCACTGATTTCTTCCTTTCCAGCGATCTGAATCAGTGACCTTTGAGCCACAGTGTCGCTTTTCTAACCTTTAGGCTGATTGTTGTTATATTTGTTATTATGGCAGTACCTCACTACCTGGCCTATACACCTTACACAAATCTATACTCAGAAAAGACTGATGTTTGTTGACTGATAAGCCTTGAGAAATTAGCTTTTTTCTCAGAAAGGGGACTGTCTGTTCTGTTTTGGTCACATGGCGAATGATAACACAGCAGTCCTGTTTTTCCTCACTGCTGTAGCACTGTCTGTATAAAGTGTAATGACCTGTAATGACCATGCATGCACCAGATTTTGTTTTTGAAGGAACATGGACCTGCAAAAGCTCTTTAAACATGTTGTCTTTGTTTGCACAGGAACATACACACACACAAAGAGGCTGATTTGGTTTGATTCCATATGATCCTGATGTGTTGAGTTTTTCCTGTAGAGTGTAAAATATAAAGCTCACATTTGCGTCAGTGGCAGCTTAGAGGTTAAAGGTTCTAAATAAGGGTTAGACCAATATATAATTTTACTATAACATCGGGATATTGGCCTTATAATTAAACTTGGATATTGGTTCTCAGCAGCTTCAATCCAAAAACACAAGCATCACTAATGATCTTGAGACTTAAAACTCATTTTGATCAAACCTTACCAGAAATTTCTGTCTTGAAAAGTGAATGAGAAACATCCTCCTGTCCCTTACAAACTATCATCAATGTTAAAAAGGCGCTGGCTTTACTGACAGCTCCCAGTCATCAAAATGTCCCAAATACACGGACTTAAAATAGTGGAATAGGATAATGTGAGAAAAAGTACTGTGCCGTTATCCATTTCTAACACATTTAGGGACATTAGGTGTGTCAACTGAGAGGTGCTGGCTTTTTAACACATCCATATTGTATTGCCATTGAACACACATTTTTTAAATAATCAGAAGAAGAGTTCAGAGTTAAAGACTCTCTCTCTCTCGCTCTAAAGATTATCCGGGTTATCCTAGCCCAATTATGGCATTTACATCTGTCAACCTAAAACCGGGTTACCAGACCCTTTTCACAGCAGCCATTATGACATTAACTAGGTAAACACAGGTGTTACTACTGACGTTAATTGAGTTTGTGCTGCTTTTAAGTAGACCAGAGCTAGCATGAACAACACCAGGACCCTGGCTCTAAATGAAATGGGACCTTAATTAACAACACATCCTCATATCTAAATGCCAGAATAGGTTGTTTGCCACTCACTCACAAAACGACATATATGAGTGTTTTCAAAATGACATATATGAGCATTTTCACAAACTGGGCTGTTTCTGAAAGTCACAACACGCATGCACACAGGCAACTCTCGGCTGGTCCCGTTTAAGTACCAAAACTACTGTGTTAACTTTAGGTCTCCCACAGGAAAGTCCTGTGTTTTGTCAACCCAGCCACTGCCTGTCTCACTCTTTCTACTATGTCGTTTTCTGTCAGGAGGGGCGCTACTTTGGGAAACGCTCCTGTGGGTCGTTTCTGAGGGTTGGAAGAAATGACCTATCTGGTCATTCTTTGTGGGAGGATGCTCTGTTAATTAATGTCATTAGCAACACCTGTGTTTACCTGCTATAGATGTGAAAATGGCTGCTGTAAAAAAGTGCTGCTGAGTGGACAGAATCCTATGTGCATGCCAACATAGCTAGGGGAGTGCTGTCTCTTTAAGACTGGGGGTCATGGGGAGGAGGTGGGACATGAAGGGCAGAGAGTGATTGAAATCCATCCACCCAGTCTGAGTTTGCACAGCTCTGCAGCAGTGCCATGACCTTCAACCCTGGAAGGTCATGAAAGCTTTAGATTTGGGTCACCTGTTTTTTGTTTTTTTACAGGCCCTTATAGAAAATGCATTCATGTTTAGTTAGCTGATGCTCTTGCATACAAGTTGCATACATGCACACATCACATACAAGTGGAACAACGGAATAAGATTCAGTTCTTTGACCATCATAATATCACAAACAAAAAACAATAAGGAGTGTCAGGGTCAGAGGTGTCAGCACAAACAGATGGGGGAGAACGACAATGCATGTTAGACAAGTGCCAGGTAAGGAAATAAGAGCTGAGAAGAAATGGCAGAAGGCATTTTTTTTAAATGTCATGTCATATGAAGTGTGTGAAATACAGTAACAACAAACAACAAGCAGAAATGAACTGGAATGAAAACATATGAATCTTCGAATCCACACACTAGGGGGCAGAATAAGTTAATCTTTGAATATCAAGACGGACCATTAATTCTCCTTCTGTCCTGCGTTTCAATGTCACAGTTTCAATTACGGATGACCTTTAGCCTCGCACCACTGCATTCATGTCACGGAACATGTGAGTCCAATAGAAATCCTGAAGCTGCCTAGTAAATATATTTGACCTCAGCCCAGATACACTTCACTGAAAAATACACTGAGGTTGGAGTCTTAGAAAAACGTTTTAGATTCAAAAGCTCTTTGCTGATCTGGTGTTTGTGGGTGTCTGTGCATATGAGGATGTTTTGCTGCACGTAAACTCGAAGTGTATACCGAATGTGAAATTGCTTTTTGGATCGAAATATGCAGATCATATTTTACAGGGACTCTGCAACCTCTGAATTTGTAGGTGTCCCTGCATTTGGAAAATTTGTTTTATGAATGTAAATAAAGGGCTTTGCTGTCCTTGTATTCGTTGTAGGTCAGGAGCATGCTAAAAGCACCTGAAATCATCTTAAAAAGACACACTTGAATCTTTAACAAAAGCCTGATGGAGCAGTAAATCTGGAATGGCCAAGGATGTTATGCTGGATTATATACAGTATCAACAGTGTGAGCTTATAGTAAAGTGGACTGTTTTTGGCCCCAGCTGCCCAGAGCAAACAGCACATTGTGTAAATAAGTTCACAAACATGCTTGACACAGTATGTACAGTATGTTGAAATTGTTCTTTTTAGGCTGCATTAACAGCCCGCATGATCTGATGGATTTATCTGATCTCTGCAGTGTTTTGTCCTTTAGCCCTGTTTGTTCTTCCAGATGTGATGTCAACCCTGGTGGCACCAAATAACCTAAAGATGTCTCAATCCTCTAACAAGAGAACTGTAAACCAGTTTGTGAGGATGTTTTCAAACCACCCCAAAATATACAGGATTATAGGTAAAAATAGACAGGCCTTAATGCTTGGAAACCCTAGCAGAACCAAAAGAAGTCTGGACTGATCCTCATTTTCAGTTTTTTCTTCATGAGAGTGCAGACAAGTCCATCATGCTCAGCTTTAAAGTTACAGAAATGGGAATCAGATTTATTTTGACTCCCTTGGTGGCAGGATGACAGCTTAACAAAACTCTGCTCGATAAACAAGCGACTTGCAAGTCAGGTGGCTTTTGTTAACAAGCCCTGGTTCTCTTGTAATTGGGCAGTATGAACCTTAAAGAACCAAATACAAATGTCATATAAATGAACCCTTCCGCTCTGGTTCAGACCAAAGAAAACCATCTGGAGGTGTGGTTGCTCTTTCAGAATCATACCTCATAGACTTGCATAACCACTCCGCTGCACTGAAGAAGCAACGGCATGGTTTCCGTCAGAGAACGAAACATGTCCGCCTGGGGCTTACTCATTATCTTTGTCACCGAGTTGCATCCCCCTAGCGACATTTATTTGATTCATTCTACATCTTGTTGCCAAGAGACAATTTGTCAGCTGTGATACAGTTTCTAAATGGGGGAAAAAAACAGTTCTTCTGGTCCTGTGTTCCTAATGTTTTGATCTGGTTCTGCTGCAACTGGTCTTACTTTGGAGTGGGTTCTCACTGCTACAATTCTGATAATCAGAAATGCGACAAACAGACAAAGAAACAAACAAACAGAAACAAACAAAACAAACAAAGAGAACTAGGACTATGCCATACCATACTGTATACCACATCACACTACATTACACCAAACTGTACAATACAATACAATATATTTTATACACTTTGTCCTTCATTGTGTTGCTGCAACCTTGTCAGCACAATAAGGAGATTTTCATTAAGCACAAACAGTCTATCATTGTACTTAAAATACTTTTCTAGGGGTAAATAGACAGGTTAATGCACTGGAATGATGCCACTGTGAAGTAGGCTGCCACTAGATGCACTTTCTTTATGCATGGGGCAAATTTCTGGCAACAGACCATAAAGAAATTTAATTTCAGTGTGTTCTGCTCTGAGATGGATGCTAAATAAATTCAGGATGGACTTCTTCCCCGGCCAGTCTAACTAATCAGCCAGCTGATGCAAGAAAGACTCTTTTTATGGATTACATTAACATCAAGTTTCTTTCTGAGGTGCAGGCGTGTTGCTGCACGGTCCTTATATGACACATGAAAATATACTTTATTGAGCCTGGGTGCCACGTTCAAAAAGGGAACATTTTTCATTTGGGTCTTGGGCTGTATAAGAACCCATAGCAATCGCCTAATGTTTCCATTAAAACCACACAAGAGAAGTGATAAACACATACTGATAGAAATGTGGAAAGGGAAGAACAAATGTAAATCTGTGCAGGCAAGATGAAACCCCCTGTGGTGCTGTGAAAGCATCTCATATGAAAACAAACTAAACAAATGAACAGAACCAATAAATAAATAAATAAATAAACTGTTTGCAATGGTGTGAACATCACAGACTAGATATTACTATAATCTGTACTCAGAGGAAGCAGTAGTGTTGATCAATTAGTCAAGTCAGCTCAGGTCAAATGCGCTTGTAAAGAGCTTTTAACAAATGGGTTTGCCACAAAAATGGGTTTGCTTTACAGAAAACAAACAACAGGCTTGCAGACCAAAACAAGAAATAAAAACACACAAAGTAAGAATAAATTACAGTTCACTAATACTCCATATTTACTGGAAAGCCATCACACAATAATCATGCCTAATATTTTAACAACAGTCTTCTGCAGTATCTATATATGTGGTTAGCTGCTTGTATGGGAGTGTGCCGCCAATATTTGCATAAAAGCATGGATGGTCAGATAATTTTCCTTCGCTGCGAGGACTTTATTATCTACTAATAACAGGCTCTGGCCTTCGAGGCTTTGGGGTGTAATCCATGTTTTCTGGGCTTGGCTTATTTAACCATTTGTTATTGGGTGTAAACATGCATATTACATCTTGTGAGTCTTAATGCAATGTTAATACTTAGCCAAAGATCAGGCCAGTCCATGGCTCAGACAAATTTAGCCCTGAAAGTTCATATAATTCCTGTAAAAAAATAAAAAATAAGGTGACTTCTGCATTGTTACTCCATTTATTTGATGCTGTAATAATTAAGGGTTAAAAACAAAACTATGTGTTTAAACCAAGTGTTTATTGGCCAGTGGCCCCTGAAAATGATCAAAAGACCCCCAAAAACCAGCAATGGGGTAAAAAAAAAAATATCTGGAAAAAAAAGGGTACATTTTTTACCCAGGTAGAGTCAAACCATCTTGTATTAAAACAGTGACCCTCTGACTTTTGACCCTGAGAGAACAAGAAATATTGTTGGCCCTAACTACATGTACGTCTTATATGGATAAGGTCATCGGGAGTTCTTGTAAGATCAGAAAGGCTCCACTAAGAGAATTAGATTTCTGTAAAAGACTGAAAAAGAAGGGTAAGTATGCTCTAAAAACTAAGGGATCACTGGAGATTTTTCTATCATGCAAATAGAGCACCTCAGGATCCTTCAGTAGGAATTATCTCCTAAAGACATGAGGACTTCAAGAACCATTTAGATTACAAGATTACAACCACAGTGGGACCTCAGAAAGTTCCTTAAAGAACTCTTGCATGAAGGGTTCATGAACCCTGATGGTACTCTCACAAAGGCACAGAAGTCTGTAGGTTTTCATTCCAACCAATCAATATACCAGCTGATTTCACAATTTCCTTCAACAGCCCTTCAACCAGAAAGGGAGAAAATAATCTGTGAAATCAGCAGCTGTAGTGTTTGTTTGGAATCCCCTCTTGGAAACGTAACCTTGTTGCAGTCGAGTGGCTTTTGTGAGCCTCACTGACCCTCACAGTCATGATGTCGGCCTCGAGCCCAGTGCTCCTGGTTGGGACACTCAAAGCAAACTGGTCTCAGCTGAGGAGACAGACAAACAGCTGCTCAAGAGGAGTCAGTCCTGTGAAAGGTTTAATGACATCCAAGAGAATTTGGGGCCTTCATCTTGTGGGCCCACCACCTACAAAGCATGGCAGGTGGTGCAATGCCCATCACACAAAGGGCAAGAGCAAAGCAGAATTCAAATTATAACTATGAAATTTTGAGCCATATTCCTCAGAATCTTGTATGTATGCCTAAACAACATATGCATATAACTGTATAAATAATAATATGGGTGCAGCATCATGGCTCAGCACATATATGAGCACAAAATGCAGATTACCTGCTCTGGAGACAAATTATGTGAAGATTATGTTCCTTCACCACAAACCAGATGATATGAAACTAGATTAGTGCAAATGGACACATTATTTATATAATAATTATATGAGTTATATCATGTATAAGTTTAGTTTCAAAGAGTTTGTCTATGAGGTTAGGGTTAAGGTTTTGGTTAAGATTAGGTTTAAGCTCATTAGGTACAAGACTACATATTTGAATTTTAAGGCGTGCTCATTTGACAAAACTGTAGTATTCTCTAGATCTCTATATATTTTTGTTCAGTCTTTTTTTAATCCATTGTTGACTTCTGTAGCTTCCTATCAGAGAGAGATCAGAGAACTGTGAGCATGCTATATGAGAGCTACTACTTATTTTCTATTTTTTATACTTCCATACTTTATTTCTTTAAAAGCTCTTCCCTAAATTTCTAGTTTTAGATTTGTTATAATGTTGTGATGTTTTATGGTAAAAGTGACCTACAGGAGCTGCCCACCAAGCCAGACTCCTTTTAGGTGTAAACTTTGCCAGTAAAATTAAATCTGATTGTGATTTTGTCTGTTCCATATTATACTGCTATGAACTGGCACCCTGTACAAGGTGTCTCCCTGCCTTCCACCAAGTGAGTGATGGGCTAGGCTCCAGCACCCATCACATTGTAAAGGAAAAGCGAGAAATGACTCAAAGTGAATAGAAGTAGACAACATTGGCACCACAATGCTGTAGTACTGGGAGCAGCTAAAGAGGTTCACTAGGCAAAGGTGCATCTCATGTAATCACAACAGTTGATGTTTGAATCTGGTCCACATGTCAGCCTCCTTCCTCTCATATTTCCTGCCTCCCTGTCATTTTCCTTTAAAATGTTGGATGTCTCATTGCTCAGCTGTACTAAAATGCTCCTGAAGACACTTTGACTTTAGCCTAATTGAACCCACAAGAAGCAAACAAATTAGACAACTGTCCTCACTGAGGTCACATCGCTGGGCAACTGCGGATGCAGCTATAGTGTGTGAACTATTTTCGAGTCCTTAACCATAAAAATCAGTTGCATAACCGACCATGAACAGGCAGCCACTGACCAGTCCAGCTAATGGGCCGTTATAAAGAGCGCTGACCTCTGTGACCTGTAACCAAGGCATGAAGGAGGGAAAGGGAGGAGGAATGCCAGAGGGCTGAGCCGGGTCAGCAAAGGCATAAACCAAGGGGCTCAACAAAGGGTCAAAGGTCAAATTGCGAGGGTGAGGGACAACTCAAGAGTTTAAATCTGTTAAAATTAATTGTTGCTGGTCTCTATCAGCTCTAAATAACAATAATGATAAAATCTCAGAGGGTAACCCTCTGATTGGAGCTCATTATGCTCTCTCTTTATGGTCTCTTTAGTCAACATAATCAAAGTTTGAAAAGATTCTTGTGAAAATAGCTGCAAGACTGTGAAGAACGGCTGGTTTGCTGGGCTGCTCCACAATTAGAAACTGCTTCTGCCTCTGATAGGAAAAATATTATTTTATGTTTGCTGGTGACTGAGGGCAATGCCACCGTGTTCCTCCCTGTCTTTATGCATTTCTTCATTAGTGCGTGGACATTAAACCATAGTGCTTTCACATCTCTTGCTGCAAGTACTTTCCAAAGTTTAAACACTGTTGCAATGAAACTTTATTGATTTCCATGGGGAAATTTGGACACTACAGCAGCAAACTGTAACAGGACAAAACTGAGTACAAATACACTGCAAAATACCTCCATCTTTACAAGTAATTTAGTCTCATATTCAGAGTTAAAATCTTTTTTTTTCTTAAAACAAAGTCAAAAAATAAAAATAAAAAATTCTGCCAGTGCGATAAGATCCCACTTGTTTCCAATGCCAATCAACTTGCTTCCAGAAAAGTGAAAGTGGAATCATGTTGTCATCCCAGTGGCAGATTGATTTTACTTATTTTAAGAAAAATAGATTTCAACAAAATATGAGACTAAATGACTCATTAAGATGGAGATTTCTTTACAGTGTAAAAATAAAGCAAAAAAGGACCATGTCAACATATGCATCTGATAATTTCGAAACTAGGGCCTGTTAAATAGAAATGCATGAGTGAATTGATGAAAATGTACAGAATATAGCATTAAGCTTTTGCAAAGTAGCAGCAATAGCAACAATGGAAATAGCAACAATGGAAAAAAACATATAGAAACAGTATGTGCAGTGTGTGGCAAATAAATAGCAGCAAATAATAAGATAACAGTGTAAATAGAAATTTTAGAGAATGAGGTTTATGTAAATGTACTTAAATGACAATTTCAGGTCTATATCACCTGACAGGGGAGGTAAAGGTGGTCAGCATAAGAAACAGGGACTGATTTCTCAAGTTGCTTGCAGTGTGAACTCATGACAGAAAGCTGAAGGAGCTACATATCATGTTCCCAGCCCACACTGAGGCATCCCTCTACCTGCCTGTAGGCACTAAATCTGCCTCAGAGGGTCTAAACTCAAGACTGAAGGATGATGATTGATTTTATTCGAGTGTCTTGCCCTTTAGGTGTCACACTGATTTGAACTTATGAGACACATTAGTACATCACAATGTAACAAGAATCATACAAATGACATTTTCAGTCTTTTGCCAGGCTTTACACATTTACTACAGATCCCTTCTGATGCATATTTCAAGTCTTTCATTATCATCTAACCAAAAGAAATTAGCAGAAATAGAGGTCATTTTTGTATGAGGCACCCTTCTCAGCTCATCACATAAAGGATAATGGAATATGAAATGAATCTCATTTTCAATTTCTCCTAAATCACATAACAGACAAAGTCTATTCTCCTCATTGATCCGTGCTAGAATTAAGTCTCTTAATTTGCCTGTGTAATCATCAGGCTCTCGAGCCTGTATAAAAACTTTATATTCTGCACTGATGAGCATTTGTTACACCATCTCGACCCACTGACTCCCTCTCGGGTCTTGTCCGCTGGAACTTTAATGGTATTTGTTTGTATGGTGTATGATTACAAACCCTGTCTGCAAGCCAAATTTCCCTCCTCTGATAATGAAGATTTGACAAGATTTGACTGCATGAGGTTTTTCCAAATATGTGTACTGTGGTCCAGTATCCAATATACAGCAGTATTCACAATTCACAGCAATATCTCTTGCTCACATTGATTTAGTTACACATCAGCGTACTGTTTCATGTGAAATCATATCATTATCAGTACATTCGATATAAAATGCAATAATGAACAGACACAGAAAGCAATATTGCTGCTGAATGATCCCGACAAAACTGATTTACATTCATGTTAGCGATGTTTGAGCTTGATCTATGGATGCGCACATGCATATCTGTGTAATGGTATGCACTTTGCTATGAAGAAAGTCTTTTTTTTTTATTTTTTTTTTACTATGTCTCTTTCTCAATAATCACATCTGAGTTCACACTGTTGCGCTTAATCTTCCTCCCTGCTCCCTCCCCACGCTCTTCCTTGTAAAACCGATGCCCAGTGCAGGTTGTTATGGGATATGTGGACATGGTTGACCCTCCTGGTGTCACCTTCCTTCAACAGTAACTGCCAGCCCACCGCTGGTAGATTATAGGTGTGTCTGGTATTTGTGTAATAATGAAACTGGCTCATAAATGTTGGGAATTGCCAGCCCCACTTTTGCTTTTAGTTCCTGACTTGCGCACAACACAGACACACACTGAATGATCTCATATGATAAGCAATGGTAAATTGTAACCTTCATGTGTTTCCTGCTTATGAGGAACTTGGGTCTGAGGTTATTTATTAGTTTTTATGGCTTGTTTGTCTTCAAAAGGCCAGGTTGATTATCTGCCAGGCTGCCACACGCTGATAACCACGCTCACGTGCAGCAACACTTGGCTTAAACACTAATTCACTTAAGCATGCAGCCGTTCTCAGCCATGTGTATGATAGCTTCATGATGATATATCTCGAGTCCCTGCCTCGCCACCTGCTATGAGATCTGAGTGTAATCCCACAATGCCTAGTTCAACTATTGTTTATCACCCAGTTATGTTTGCACTGCACATTTCTATCCATCTCACTGCTGTGATCTCATAATTTCTTGCTCAAATGCTGGACTCCCACTATCTCACACATGCATGGTTTGGTACCTGTATGTTTGTCAATATATATATTCATTAGGTGAAAATTTAATGAGCTCTGTGCCAGAATTGGCTGTTTATGTCACTGTAAGTCTGCACCAATGCTGCCAAGAGAAACTGACATATATTGTACCAAGCGAATGAAGTAGTGATGTCATGATGTGGTGGAAATATAAAATATTAGACTGGAAAAACAAGATTTTTTCATCACAAAATCCATTTATTCATTAATTTAAATAATTTACTCATTCAAACTTTATTGTTCCATGATGGACATTTGCAGATGAGTTTCACTGTAAAATTAAACAAAACGAACAAAAAATAAAATAAAACAAAGACAAAAATGGTCATGAAAGTCCATAAAATAGTCCATAAAAATTAAAAACGAGGGGACGAAACAAACGCCCACCATCATCATAGTTGTTCACATTTGTTTTGTCTAGTTGTCAAGTGTTCATGTATGACTGGGACTACAGTCCCCTCTGGGCCACCGTAGGTCATTTGTGGCAGCCTGTGACCAGAGGATTTTCTCCTGTGCACTCTGGGTGAGAAAAATTTTGGTTTTTGGTCTGAAAACAAGCAAACGCTCAGCCTGAAGCAGTGAAAAGTGAAAAACACAGAATAAGCAGTTTTGTAAAACACTTATAGACGCTGGACTGGTTGAGGACAGATGGATGAAAACAGCACCATTCTCTTCTGCATAAAGACTGCTGGCAGTTCCCAGCAATGAGCAAAGCAGTGTGGGATAATTATGATTTAAAATAAAACAAACCTGACTGATAGGAGTGTTTATTGGCCATTATACAAATGTATTATTTCATAGTTCACTGAAAACAACCAAAATGTGCGTATAATTCACATCAAGGGGGGTGAAAAACGAAACAAAGTTAATTTCTTGCCCTTGTGTGCAAACTATATGTGTGTTTTGTGGTTAAAGCAGAGTCTACACTGGATGCACATGGCAGGTTCACATTGTTTATTTCTGTTCACCTTTCATGTTGTTGTGTTGAGAATAAAGCCTGCAGATAGGCTTTTTGTTATTTGTAAGGTAATGGTTCAGTGTACAAGCTGATAAACGTGTTTTCTCTCAATAACAAGGCGAGGTCGAAAGCATCTGAGCCAGTGAGTGAGCTCAACATTTATAGTCATGAAGTGTCTTTCTTTAATCGGGGAGAAAGCCTGATAAAATGACTTTAAAGGGTGACTTTTGAAGCACAACGTCACGCTTTCTGCGTCCCGCCGTGGTGAATGATCAATGTCATTAGCTGAATTTCATTGCATTCCAATTGATCATTAACTCAACGGTGAGGAAATCAAACAATTTTTTTTTATTGTGTGTATACAAAGATTTAAGATAAGCCTGAGGATATTTTCCTACTGCTTTCCCTTCAAATCAAACCTTGGTTCTGTTCTGCTTTCCATTTCATGTCATATGAAAGTAATTTTCATGTTTTCACTTTAATTAAAGGATCACATGGCCCTATATGGGTTGAGAAAATTCTGCTATCTCTTTGACTTATGAAACTCTTTCAAACCGTTGACATCAAGATGAAAAAAAGTCTGTGTTTCTTCCTGAAAAGGTGACATTCAGGAGCGTTGAGTGACCTGGTGTAGGCCTCAGTGTTAAATGACTATGTGATTATGCCTGTGATTATCTGAGGTTTTAGGGCCTTGACTGCAAAGTGTCAGTGAGGATGCATATGCAAACACACACACACACACACACACACACAAAGAGAAGCCTTGGGACCTTGACATTCCTTGAAGTGCCGTATAAAGATTATCGCCGAAGCACCACTTAGGCTGCTCTTTAACATGGTGAGAATTAATTAAACCGCATAAACCAGCGGGGAGAGAGAGGTGGAGAGGAGTCAGGGGTTAAAAATGTCCTTGACTCATAAGCCCTTGCCTTCAAGAAATGTGAGGCCTTTATTGTGAAGTGTCAGTGAGGACACGAAACACTGGCACTCCAGTTAAAGGAGCAGTTATTCTCCTCAAACATCTACCATCGACTGAGGAAAGGAAGAATTAACATGTATAAAGGAACAGCTGGGGGGGGGATCACAGGCTCAGTCACACTACATTATTTCAGTGTTTTTAATGTGATTTCTGTGAGACTTCCTGTATCTGATCACACCAGGCAATGACAAATCTGGACGTGCACAAATTGTTGCACAGGGGTTGGATCTGTCAAACCACTGGACAAGGTAGTCTGAACTTGCGCTGAGATCAGAACTGCTTGTAGGCTGGATGTAATCAGACATTTCTAAATGCACTCGCTGGAAAAAAAATCATCATGAGTAGCAAAAAAGGAGATAGCAGACCACCAGCACAATAGCGTCTCTGCTACAGCTGTTCACAGATGTGGTTTAAGGTGTGGTTTCTCATTTGGAAACTAAGAACCCAGTTGGCATCTGTGAAATTCTGCACGATGTGGATCCACCAGTGCTGACTGCATTTGCACACCCAAATACTCCTCCTCCACAGATGCTGATGCAGGGAAAGAGCTCAATATTCGCGCACACTGCACGCCTCTGCCTCTGACTCCTCATTAGTGCTCGTCTTGTATGGCCCCTACTTCGATTGCACAGCACTCCTAACACAATGAAAAGGAGCACAGCCTTACAAACAGCCATTTTGCAGCAATGTTTGCGAAGATGCTTCCTCCACTTTCCACTTGTTTGCACAGTATTATGAAAGTGGAACTGATCCGATCACATTGAACATCACCATTGAACTGCCAAAATGTGGACACAACTTTAATGTGGCCTGGTATGATCAGACATTTGGATACCAGTTGCATGAAAAGATTAGTGTAACTGTCGCCTGAGGCTGCAATCACAACACCAGCTGGGCTTTGTTGGTCCAAACCGTAGCTGAAAAGCTTACTTCATTGCATTTTTGTATTTGGTCCATAAAGTTTCACATTGGACAGAGTTTTGATAAGGTCACCCTACCAGGTTACAGATTTTAGACATTGAAAGAGCAGGGGCTTCTTTTTAGAGTTGTCTTGTGGACCAATGATCAACAATCATACAGGGAGAAATCCATCATAGAAGAGGAAGAGATACCAATTTCTCCTTCACAGGAGCAGCAAATGTTCCAGCATGCAATGCAGCTTCAACTCATATTACTGCAGATATGTTGTTTGTAGCATGTGAAATCCAATGCATCTTCAAATCTTCAACAGCTTTTCTGTAATTTGAACATCGGGGCACCACAGTGTGATTCGCTGCAAAACCTCTGGAAAAAAAGTAAATTAAAAATAAGATTTCATTACAAAATTGGTCCTGCAATTTGAACATTACAGATTGATGACGTATAACAGTGGCAGTGGATGTGAAGGGAGTTTTCCTTTAAAGTGTCCTTGACTTACAGGCCGGCGCCTTCAGGGACAAGAGGACATGACTGTGAAGTGGAAGTGAAGACGAAATGGGAAGCAACAGGGAATGGCACGACAGGGGCATGAATATTCAACCCTGACACTCTGCCTCGGCTGTTTCTGTTTCTCACACTCTTGTTTATTCACTCTTCTGCCTTTCTCTCCTTCCTTTTCTATCACTCACTCCATCCCTCCCGTCACCCCCGAGGGCACTAAAACAGAAATAGGTGAAGCGGGCTGCACTGTTGAACAAACCACAGCGTACAGTCAGTGGTAGTCACTGTATAAGTCCCATTCCTGTTTTTATCTGGCGGATGATTCTTTCTTGGACACAAAAATCAAATTAGTACACTGTCAAACAAAAGTGGCAGCCAGCTAGTTATCAGACTAATTCCTTATAAACAAAAGAGAGAAAAACCTGATTATTCATCTCTGAGTTGGAGCCAAAAATGCCCCAATTGTTCAACAAACATGCAGGAAAAAGTGGGATTTCTACAGTCCCTGCATGAATAATCATTCTGTTTAATATTGTAGGATTACCACCGAAGCAATATTTGTCACCAAAGGAATTTGTCAAGCCTGTCAAAAATCTGACGGTAGTGACAGAAGCAAAAAGTAGCGTCTCTTCCTGAGAGGTTTGAGGTGTCTTTGACTCACAGAGCAGAGCCTGCAGAGATGAGCGGCGAGGAAGTGTGAATGTGGACACGATGGTAAGCAACAGAGAATGCCGTGACGGGGTAGTAATCCCCGCGCACTCACACAAAACACACTTCAAACACCCTGAGTTTGAAGAGTAAAGCAGGTGAAACAGGCTGGAGGGTCGAAATTTGGTGAAAATAAATACAAAGCCATGACCACTTTAAGGAAAATCCCCCCCTCGGGTCCTCTTCTTGTCTGCTTTTACTTCAGTTAGTGATTCCTACATTTCCTAGAATGCCTTTCAACAAAACCCAGAAAAAGAGGCTCTCTGCTCAGTTGTTCAAATTACAAAATTTGCAGCTGGATAGGCCGCTGGATTTCAAATGCTACCTGCAGCAGTTCAACAACAGACAAAATGGAAGCTGTGTCTGCATTGCATTCTGGTCTAACTGCTGCTCCTGTGTCTCTCTGTCCTCTTCTATGTTGGATTTCTCCCTGCATGACTGTTGAACCAGCTTGAGAAAGAAGCTTTTACTCTTTGACTGTGGGGCACTGACACCGAAACCTGACATTTGCTGTTGCTGTTTTAGATCGCTGAAACATTTTCTGCTATCAAACTCCATTGCAGCTGCTGGAAATATGTGGACATGATGTCATGTCGTTTACGATTGGCCCGCTATCCACAGGAAGAAGAAAAATACACAGCAAAATGACAAAATGGACAGAGAAATGCAACATACATCACCTGTGGCTGTTTCTTGTTAGTTGTTTTAGGGATTTCTCCTTTAGGTGACAAAGTGTTTTTTACTCAAAGACCTGGGATAAATGACAAATGGGAGTGCGCCTCAGAAACAAGGCTGTCTGTTCTCTGAAAGGTTAAAACTGTCTTTGACTTGCACGCCAACGCCTTCAAGAGACATGAGTCACAGGAGGAGCTCTGTGTGTGTGTGTGTGTGTGTTGTTTGTGTGTTTATGTGTGTGTGTCCATTCATGCACTTGCTGTCTTTTCGTGACCATGCAATGACAGTATGTTTAAGTATATATGTCTGTAGACACAGCTTTATTTGTTTGTGTGTATAGATAGATAGATAGATAGATAGATAGATAGATAGATAGATAGATAGATACTTTGTTGGTCCCAAAGGAAATTGTGTGTGTGTGTGTGTGTGTGTGTGTGTGTGCATGTCTGTTTGCATATGTCCTGAGTGTGTGCAGCATATGTGTCTAGGCACACACGCATATGTGTGTACATGCATGTTAGTGGTTGTTTGTCAGTGTGTATGCACTCATGTATAAGTATGTTGGTATTTGTGTGTCTTTTATAAATGTGCGACTACATATTGAGTGTATCTGTGCATGTGTGTGTGTCCATGTGCACATCTGTGTGTATATATGTATGAGTGTGCATATTCATGTTGTGATTTCTCTGTGTGCGTGTGTGTGAGGTGAGATGCCTATGTAAAGCAAGGTTGCTGCTGTACCCTGCAGCGGCTCGTTTGAGGGTGAGCGTCCTTAATGTGGAGTGACAGTGGGAAAAGAGAATAGGCTGCGTGTCCTGTGGCGTGTGTGTGT
>OMKZ01037940.1:4645-26331 GCA_900302535.1 Neoniphon sammara | reverse complement strand
ATTGACCCCTCCTCCCCTCCCAAAAAAATTTTTTTTAAAAAAATCAAAAAATATCTCTTTATGCTCTCTCCCTGTATCTGCTACATTGATGCTTTTTAACGGTTTTGATAACTTATCTTATGTCTGTGCGCCCACTGTGTTTTTATTGTGCCTTGGTGTGAGCTATATTTCCTTTGTGGACAATAAAAGTCCACAACACAAGTCTGGTTTAAAGAAAGGAGTAAAAGAAAAGGAAAAAGAAAAGAAAAGAAAAGAAAAGAAAAGAAAAGGTTTGATCAACTTGAAGCCGCTTCAGTTCTGCAGCTTTCTTTAGGAGCCTGTTGTTTTGGATTTGGTCTGTGGCAAGCTTGACTCTAAGCTCTATCTCTGGCTGCGCCCCAGCCCACCCTCAGTCTGCCATTCACCCCACTACTGGGCCTTACTTCCTGCTGTTGAAGCTGCTGTTATGATTGTTTGTGAGAGATGAAGGCGAGATCTTTGGCAAAGCAGAGAGATTGGAAGCACCAGATGACCTTCAAAAGATAAAGAATAGATCATGAGTTAGAGAGGGAGGAAAAATAGGGAGCTCTCCGGAAAGCCGAGTGAGGGTCAATTAAATAAAATCATGAGATGAATTCAAATAAACAGAGAGGTATGTCAGCAACAAAAGGCAAAGCAAACAAGGTAGACTGTGGCAAAGTCATAGAGAGGAGAAATTTTTGGAAATGAGGTGCTGTAGTGATGTACCAAACTTCACAAGGCCTACACAGTTAACTTGTGTACTTTCCAATTCCCAAGATGCAATTTTATCATTCCAGGTGTTTGAGACAGCTTCTTAGACTAGGTATTCAGTGGAAGAGTTTTTTTTTTCCTGTCTACAGCAGTTCAGTAATATATATATATATATATTTTGTCAATGCTGTGCAGCCACACTGCTGAGAGGGAAAAATAAAGAACCTGACAGCTGAAATCAGATACAGCCTAGAAAGAACTTGCACTCTATTCCTGTGGTAAAACATGACTAACTCCTTCCTCCAGCCGAAAGGGAGAGAGAGAAGCGCTGAGAGATGTGCCGCTCACTCACTTGGGTGCCGTGGACCCCCGGGGCCAGGTGCCATCCTCATTCTTCTGCTCTATTACAAGAACCTGCAGGAGAGGAGACAGGAAGAAGACACAGCAGCAGCTCACAATCAGGATCCATCTGCACTTCTGGTGGTTCAGAGATACTGAACATTTTCACTTCCGATACAGCAAAACTGATGCAGCCTTTATCATTCTGATGATTCATTTGCATTCACAGCAGCTTAGAGGTACTGAATGTTGAAATTTGGGCATACTACAATAGTGAAACCATTGTGGTCTGTTTCCTTTTGTCATCTGAGTCATGTGGAAGTCTCGAGCGTGAACGTTTCCTCATTCCATACGCTGCAGCAAAACTAACAACTCGGGTTCAACTGATATGTTTTTTGTTTTTGTTTTTTTCAATCAACACTGATTCTGATTTTTTTTTTTTTTAGAACCGGAGCTGCTCACAGTTGATATTTTGTGCTGATATTCAATATCATCAAATATGAAAGATACTATTCAAAAAATAAATTAAACAAGAAAACTGTAAGTAGAGTAAAGTAGAGTCTTTTTTATGTTTGAATAAACAAAATTAACAAAAAGAATATTTAAAATGCAAAATAAAAAGATAAGAGAAACACTGTTACACAATATTAAAAATCTTACAAATAGATAAATAAGAGCTGTGTAAATAATAAAAAGAGCTACAGAATAACCTCTTTCTTATCAGAGAGGGAAGACATGGAGACACTGATATCCAATAAAAGGCAGATAACAGCCTGATATGTCAGCAAACTGATAAATCAGTGTAACCCTACTAAAAACTTTAGTTTTTTTTTCTCTCCTAGTATAATTTTTTAAAAATGCAACTTTGAGTTAAACGTAAAGATCCATTTATATACTCTACACCTATTGAGTTACACAGTCTAGACCAAAACATCAAATGGCAGATCGACACTCTGGGGTCAGGACACTGAGTCAATGGAAAACCCAGTGATTATGAAAATCAAAGAAATATCTTGGAAATTAAGAAACATAACATCAAGAGACAATAAAAGAGGGACAGAAACTACAAAGATTACAGCAGCATGCTTTTGATTTGAGAGCAGACCTGTCTGGACCTGCCACACTCATGGATGACCTGCCGCTGATTTCTCAAAGAGGAGAACAAACAAGCTGCTACTGCTGCTGCTAAAGTATTTGTTTCCTCCTTGTACTGTAGTTGTTTCCAAAGGGGAAAGACAGGGAGCCAGATGGATCCCATCCACTAGCCCACTTAGCGAGGCTTTGTCCAAGGCAAGCTAAAAAGGCCAGACAATCCTCTGGAACAGCTGCCGGTGAATGGACCGGCCCTCCCGCCTAAAGCCCGCTGCTCTATTGTGGTCAGTTGTCTAGATTAGTCTGGGCTTGTAAAGAGGCTGTGTGCGGCTCTAATCAGCTCCCAGGTGGACACACTTCACACGCCGGGCCAATTCTGCAAGTAACTGAACGAAGACCAGGACATCTACATGGTCATTTCACGCCAATGTAGTTCAACTGATGCTCTTGTCTAGTGCAACTCACGAGTGAAAGTGGTTCAGTGGAGGTTCAGGTTTTAATTCTCATTCTAACCAATTTTTGAGTTTGCAGTGTGTTCACACTCTAAAATTATGAAAATGGAGTATACTCAAGAATGCCAGTGTACATACTCAGTTTGGTAAGTATTTTGAGTGTGCAGTAATGCCGCATTCATGTCATATGGGAGGCATGGTTCAGTCTGAAAGTTTCCCACTGCTGTGACTTTTAAGCATTCATGTCAGTTGGTAAATTAAGCAAGTGAACAGGGAAGTAAAGTAAGCTAGAATAGTATACAATGGAGATTGATAGTATGAAGTGTGCTTCGAGGACACAGCTCCAGTGGCTGGTAGGTGTTTCTGTCGAAAATTGGAAGTGAGGAAGTGATACGTTGATATGTTACAGGAAGCAGCAAAAGTGGTTTGTTTGGAATAAATTGGCTTAACAGACAAAGAAACCACCCACAGAAACTCAGATTCCAGCAGAAAATCCAAGGGCAAAGATGACACACTAGTGGACAAACTAGTAGACAAAATAAATATATTATGGATTTCAAAAGTAATATTTGTTTTGTTTGAATTTTAGATTTATTAAGTGATGAGTTTTTCCTGAAATCAATAAAGAAACAAAAAATTTTGGAACAGAGCTCCTCAAAAGTAGTAATCAAATTATTAAACAACATAAATTATGAGTACAAAAAAAGACAAGAAGTATTTAAACAGACCTGACAGCGATAGTTTTGGAGTAAGTTACAGAAGTGCCTACCTGTCCCTGGTAGAGGCCGGCGTCCTGGATGGTGCTGTCAGGTTTGTTGAGAGGTTCGAAGGTGTTGCTCATGTACCTGTTCCACAGCCTGGTCTCCTTCTCGTCAGGGATGCTGAACAGCTTCCTCATCTCCTTCTCTATCATGTCTGCAGCACAGGGGTCAGAGGGAGGATTATCGACACAATGCAAGGACTTAAGAAACTACACATTTAAAGACTGAACTGGCCTAGTTTCCACTAAAAGGCCACATATCAATAGAACTTAGTCATATCAGTATCCGACTGCAACTTACTTCAGTGAAATAAATGTGATTCTTTTTCACGTGTCCTATAAATCTTCCATTTTAAAATGTGCTCCTTATTCCAGACCCTCATTTCCTGATGAGATTTTGGTCAAATTTCAATGTGCTACTAATATTTCACAGTTGTATCTCCCAGCCACTGAGCAATGTAACTGTCAAACGGGCAAATCACTGAAGCTGAAGAACGTTCTTCATGACACAATTATCACAATGTGTAAAATAACAGCATGTCTATGACCAAGCAACCATATTTTCCCAGAATTTATTGTATGACTCCCAAACTTTTCAAGACTTGCAAATATTCCAAGTTAATTCCTGGGCATTTCCATTATTTTCTCAGTTTCTTCAGACATGCATCACAACACTGGATTTTTACATCTTGTGATGGTGATGATTTTTGATAAGGTGATGTTTTTAAAAAGGCAAACTGTGCTTTGATCCTGTTCATCCGCCACTGTTACTGACAACAACTATTTTGCCCTGCTATGATGAAATGGATTATAAGCATTAAAAAAGAACTTGATGACACATGCTGGGGCAACTCGACAAATAGAAGCTTAATAATGAAGGATTATGCTTCCACTCTGAGTGCAAGCTTGGTGTGTGATACTTAGCAACAGAAAAACAACACTGAGGGGTACTGTAATGATTTTTGACATCAGTGTCACTTTTGAGGAATCAAAACTTAGTGAATAGATTCCAAATGTTTAACTCATTTCAAGTCAAAAACCTGCTGACAGGTGTTTCTATTTCTGCTTTTGATTCTCTAAAAAATTAACAAGTGAGCTTTGTGTGGTTCTCTTTTGAAAAGCAGATGGCATCTAAAAAACATTCACAAAAAATCAACAATGCAGGTCTTCAATCCTGTGCCAGCGTGCCTCAGAAGTATGCAGATTTTCATTTAAACCAAACACTACAGCAGCTGATTTCAATGATTAGCACGTTCAAAAAGAGAGGAGGAACTAATCAGTGAAGTCAGCTGCTGCTGCTGTGTGGGTTTGGAATGAAAACCTGCATACTTCTGAGGCATGACAACACATGGTTGATGACCACTGACATAAAGATATGTGCTTTGATTCAACAGTTTAGAGCCAGTTTTGTTTGATTTATTGGTGCTGAAGAGTTTCCTATGACTCCTAACCCAGGCCTAAACAAGTTGTATCAAGTAACACATCAAGTCACATCATCAACAAAGTAGTATACGTGTTTGTGCAAACATTACATAATTACTCAGCACTAACATGCCCTTCATGTGTAATTGTTACTATGTGTGTGTGTGCGCATACAGGTATGTGTGTGAGAGTGTGTTTGGGTGTACACATCCTCTGTGCCTGAGGGAACGAGGGGTTGGCAGCTCTTGTGGGAACACACAGGTCTGCAGCAAAGTTTACAAACAGTTTCTGCAAAGATCGACACTATTTACTGGATCATATCATAGGTGCATCCAAATGACAGGGTCGCCTTAGTTCACAGGTCAATCAAAGAGGTCAATGAAAAGCCATACGTGCCGGTTACCATGGTAATATTCACTACAATCAGGTGGAGCTTGCTCAGCTGAGTCTAACAGCAGGGTCCAAAATTAACACCTTCCAGGCACCAAATGCTGAACTGACACTAACATGCGCACTGGTAAAACTATTCGGCCTTTACTAGTTCTCAAACTGTGAAACTACGTTTCAGAATGTAATTTAATTGGATTTCTGCTGCATTTCATAATGAATTGCAAATTCGAGTGAATATAGTACCTGATTCTATACATGAAAAAGGACTGGACAGGGCATTTAGAAAAATCTATATTAATTATTTCAGCTAGTGCAAATTCTTCGGCGATATATTTTTTGGTTTGCCTGGAACTTGGCAGGGGAGCCAGAAAGTTTATTTTGGAAAGTTCACTGGAGTCATTCATTCCTACCTATCGTGTCGGCTTTGCTGAAGCGTCTGGTGACCACATTGTCCATGTTGCTGTCTTCACAGAGCTTCAGCTCCGTCAGGTACACCTCCACCTTGCAGTGTTTCACAAACATACCCTGTTCAACCACCTAAAGAAAAAAAAAAAACAGGAAGTTCAAATTAATCAATTCAGTTCTTAACTGTTCCAAGTGATTACATATTTACTTTGTGATTTCTTAAATACACATATGAGTAATATGCAGGCAGAAAATGTGTAATTAGGCTATATTATCAGACATAATTACATCCCTACTATGCAACAACAGCTCCAATCAGAAAACAGAGACATTAAATAATAAAAAAACATCAGGATTATGCAAACTAATTTCCACCATCTTCTTTTAATACAAACAGCAAGAAGAAAAACTCAAACAAATGATTTAGCTACTGGCACATCATAAACCAAGACACAAGCCCTGAAAGAGGCTAACAAAGCCAACGACATCTTCCTCCCACTCCATTTATTTGCCATAAAACACAGAGCACAGCCTTGCTCCTGTTGACTGTCATGATACAAAAAAAGACACCTCCTCACTGTTAACTATTAGCAAAATTATTTGTCACCCGAGCAGGAAATAACCACCAGCCAGCTGGCTATTTTTTGGCTGTGACTGTTAAGTTTGCCTGCTCCACCAGCCATATAGCTTATCTATTGGAGGTATCCTGTTCTACTTTGAAAAACTAGCCATTGTTTGAAGTGTCTGGTGGACTTTGGGATGTACTAGCCACTGTCTCTAGTACAGAGAATGTTAACTTTCCTGTTCTGGTTGCCACTCATGTGAGTGCCCTGATAGGAACAAGTCAAAAAGAAGTGCCTAAATTAGCAGCGGCGCGTGGAAACAGCTGAGGGGTCCTGGCCTATTTATTTCACCACTGAGCCTCTCCGTTACTACCCCCTTGACACAAACACACAGGCGCACACACACACCAACTTCACAACTGTCCCTGCCTCTGCGACGACCATGCACACACAGCTCAGATTCAACCCCCGTACCCTCCCTTTCCCGAGCCTCAATCCCCCCGAGCCCGGCCTGCCCCTTGCACAATACCCATGCGTTTCTAACGACACGCAGCAAAAGCCCAACTCCTCGCCAAACTCTGGCAGAATTTCTCAAAGTAGACCCAAGCCAAAACTGTTTCAACCCCTCCCATCCTGCTTATCTGCCTCACTCTCCCTCTCCTCTTAAAAGCTCTGACGCTGCTTCTCTCTCAGTTTGACCTCAGCTGGCATTCCTCCACTTCAAAAAACAAGGGCATGCCGGTTTGCTCCGCCGGTGTTGGCCATCAAAAGTCAAGATGACACAGCGAGGAGCCACGCGGTCCAAACTGTGACCACAATCCTCCTAAATCCCATTAACGCTTGTGCAGCCCCCCCGTGCCCCGGGCTGACAACCCCGCAGAAGTAAGAAAGTGTTAAAAAAAACAGAAGAAAAACTAATAATGAACCTCCTGCATGTTGTGTCTTGCAGATCGTTCCATGTTGCTTTTCAGTCATCCAGAGCGTTGGCTGAAAATAGAAACCCTGTGGCCACCCGATACGTCCGACGACATACATGGCAAAATGGGAGGGTCGACAGAGGGGGGGAAAGGCCAAGAGAGAGTGATAGAGAGAGAGAGGAAGAAGAACCCCATCTAGCAGCCATGATGCCATGACTGGCGAGATTTGAAGCTGTGATTTGTGCAAGTACAGTAGGCCGTGTGCAGTCAGAAATAGCCTCGATAAAGTATTCCACTGGCTAACCAGCTGGTAGCACACACACACAGCCACTCGGTGGTTTGTATCACCATCCCAAAACTGGTCTGAAACTACTCATTAACCCTGAATAGGAATGAGTGTAACTCATGACATGAATGAATGAAACACAGAGTCAAATGAATGAAAAGCTGCAGCATTAGCACCTCCTCTTCATGAAAACAAATCATGTCAATATATCGTGTAATAAAAGTATTTGTTTTCAGCTCCTGTACATGTATTAAAGAAAAGGCCAAAGCAGGAAAGAGCCAAGGATTCAGTTTCAATCATGTGGGCAAGACATTAACTTAGATGGATCACACTGACATGAAGTGATATAAAGATGCTATTCAATATCACCAGCTTGTGTCCCTCTCTGCTCTATGCTTAGGAATATTGATCCATAACTCAAAGTCCCTCTTACAAATTTGCTGCACCTCTAACACACAAACCTCAAATGACCTTATTATCCTGCAACTTTCCCCTTACAGCTGACACACGTTTCACCACACTTCATAGCAAATAGCAGGTACTGACCACCACAACCATTAACATGTATCTTGGAAATCCTTCCCCTTAGGTTGCTGGTGTTCTGTTTCAACCAACAAGCGAACCCTGCTGGTTCTGTCATTCATTCAGTCCTGAAGCACACTCTCTGTCCGTCAAATCCGTTCTGGATCCCATGCTAATGAGGGAACTCTTACCTTGCGCGAGATTGGCTCCTGGCCCTCTGTCAGTCCATACCAGCTGACAAGCTTATTCCAGCCCTCTGTTGGGACCAGGATGTAGTCGAGCTCATCAATGAGGTGCTCCTTAATGGCCAAAACATCACCATCTAGAAGGAGGGAGGGAGGGGGGAAAGACAGAGACACAAACAAAGAGAGGGGGGGAGCAGATTCAGTTGGACAAACAGGGGAGCTAAATGACTAGTTCTGTTGCCTGGTGACCCTCACCTGAATGTCTCACACAAAACCACACAAAGAAGAAAAATATGCTGGAGAACTTTCTATGAACCCCAAAAGAGGCTGCTCTATACTATCAGCAAACAAAGTCTTTTTGTTCTCTTTTCCTCTGAACTCTCTTTGTTGTTACTTCCAGAACTATTAGGCCAAACTGATCTGAGTTTCCTGGTGTGGTATGAAGGTTTAGCAAGGGAAGTGCTGCCATGCATTTTTAAGTAGCACCTCCTCACAGTGTTTGTGGCATATTCCAAATAGTAATGAACAATCTAGAACAATCTTTGTCTTACCTCTGAGAAGGCCAGAGTTGTCAACGGGTCCTGGGTAGACATTCTGGTCCCCCATCTGGTATTTGTCCCAACTATCAAACCCCACATATTTCTTCCACTGTTTGAACCAGTGACTGTCCACCAGGTACCTGTGTAGAAAGCAAGTGGCCACACTTCACCAATGGGCAACAATTTGGTCAAGAGACCAGGGATAAATTATTCATTCTAGGTTGCTGAGGATCATGCCTGGTTTTTAGTTCATGGTATTAACCAATTGTTTGTATGACAATAACGTGCTGATTTCTACAAGCTGACTGGACATATTATAGTGATGCTTAGCTAGCAGAAAGCTACCTACCATCAGCAACCCAAACAAATCTAGCTTTAAAAGGCAAACATAACACAGATTGATCGTTGTAACAGTAGTACTGTTGACGCTAAGTCAGTTCAGGTTGCTGCTTGCCTGGCCAGCTGGCTCTGTGATTTTGACAGGTGCTTTTCCGACTCCGCCCTGCCCGAGTCGACGGATGAGCTAACGGGCAAACCACTTGAAGCTTCGTAAACTGACTAGCCTGTGTTAGCTGACAAGCTACATCAGCCAAACGCAACGCAACCTCACTGGGATCGTGAGATCATGAGAGGAAAAGTAAAATGGTCTTAAAGAAGTATCGAAAATAATCACCAGAATACAATATTTTTGGATTGTTACGTTACTCAGCCTTCTAGCTAGCGTCAACTTGGCTGCCACTAGCCAGTCTGATAGCTGCCAAACTGAAACACATGAAGCTGACAGGCTAACGTTAGCTAGCTCGTAGCTAACTGTCAACACGGCCCGTTCACCTCCGCTTTCCAATCCTTCAAGACTTTGACAGCCTCGACAGAACCAGCCGACGGCCGCGTAACAGCTTCAAAAAGTTACAGCCAAAGTCTTACCAAGTGTCTCCCTTTCTTAGCTGTGTTTTCAACAGTGCCGCGACCTCTCCTCTCTGGGTATCCAGATCAGCCGCTCCTCCTTCCGCCATCTTTCCTTAGACATCACCCAGTGCATGGTGGGAAAGAGGGGCGTCACCAAGGGACGTAGAGAGGGACGCACAATATTTCAGCCAATCATCTACTCATCAACGACACAGGAGAAGCGTGACACCCAGTGGTAACATTATTCTAGAAAATGGTTCAAAATTGCTCTATCATTCTGGCAGCACAGTCTTGTTGCGGTCTAAGAAAATGTACAGTGTTTTAAAAAGGCGCCTTCATTTCCAATATATCTCTTTTTCTGATTAGGGAGAATATTCTGTGTTATTATTTTTTTTTTAAACACAACATCTAAAAGACGCCCATGTAGATACAGTACATTTTAGGTCAGATCCCCTAGGGGTACCTGGTCTGATTATGAATGTATTACTGCGCTGATAGTAATACATTTGCAGGCATATCAATGTAATGCTGCAAATATATGCAAAGTAATGAAATATTAAATAAAAATGTATTAGAAATTATATTTTCTTTTTAAGAGTGTAGATATAACCTAAGTGTGATCATAAAATGACAAACAAAACTGAGTTAAAGATTAAAAATTAAAAGTGTGTGTAAAAGTGCATTAATCAACAAATTACAACTGCAAAAAGGGTCAAGGCAAAGTTAAATTGTACATGTTATTTATTTCAATACATACTTACAAGATCCACATTTCTTTGTACAGTCATATGTTACAAAAAAAGAAAACTACATTGTAGGCTACATATGTCATGTTAGTCCTATAGCTATTGTAGCTCTAAATTATATTTGCACCCAGAGACATTACATATTTTCATGAACTAGCGATAAAAGAACACATTCTTTTATTCATGGTTTCACTGTACAGCGTAACATTTTACCACAGTACCTGTAAATACAAATGGAAAACAGCCCCAATCAATGCCCCATGTCAAAAATATGATAATAATATACAAATATGGCTTGATAGCCATTGTGCAGTGATGGCAAAGATGTAACGAGACTTCAAGATCCCCAAATACCTTTAAATGATATCAACGCATAACCAAACTATTTCTGATTTTGATGCCTTAATGTTGCATTTATACAAAACAGTTCCTTCCTATCCAAACTAATCATTTGGTTTCAATCTTTGGGTGGAATCAGTGCTTCTGCCTTTAGAACCATGTGAAGAATTTAAGTGTAAAATAAAACTACTCGTTTGTTTGTTTTTTCAGACAAAATTCAAACTCTGAGTTAAGAAATTCAGGTAAGTTTTGATATAGCATTTCACAATGAAGGCCTTCTTTCATATTTTGGAAGGTTCTTCTCCAAATGTTATCTCTTACATAACACCAATTACCTTATAAATCTGTAACTAGTTATATAATCCACTGGGTTATGCAAAAGAAAAATATAATTTGATTTTTTCAATTAGGATTACTTTCTCTACATAATCCATAACACATAAATCTTAGACCAATTTACAGACAGTAAATTGAATGGCATTTACACCATTCAACTTTTATCTCATCTAAAATTTTATGTAATCCAATGTTTGATGAGTATCTGTAATCTGAATAAAATGTGTTTTTCCAGTCAGTGTAACAGATTAAAATTACCTTTTATTTCTTACTTTCTTTTCATCAGATTACTGCAATCCCTTTAAATGTATTTGAGCACTCCCTAGCCCTACACACTGTATTGTCTCCTGTTTCCTCCAAATAAAACAAATGTGTGCAAGGAAAGGATGTGACAGTTTGTTGGACCTTATCCTGCAGTGATGTCTGAGAAGTAGGCGACTCGGGCGAGGCTGCAAGGAATTAAGGACAAGCTTTTGATTTGGAATCCAAACCAAACTCGTGTCAGTTTCCTCCTTGCCGGGGCCTCATAGGTTGGAGTCCTTCTCTGAGACAGGAAAGTAGCCATTTTTGTTCAGGGTGGCGTCACCCTCGGGAGCAAAGATGGCCAGTAACCTCTCCTGCTCCCTCTTGGTTTTGGGTAGGTCATCAGAGGGTGTGATGAGCAGCTGGATGCGCTGTGGAAAAATAAAACAGTGAGAACGGGCTGCAGTCAAGACCACCTTAATCAGGTCCAAGTCAGCTGCAAGATGGGTCCAGATTAATAAAACAAATACAGATTAGGAAGGGGCTGAGACTAAATCAAGAGTCCTTTAACCTTAAACCTAACAATCAATTTATAGGAATTGACTAATCAACATATTTGAGGCCAATTTCACAGGTTTGTACAGGTGAAGTCCTTATAGTCTCATCTTGTTCTCCTATTTTGACTCTAACCTGTCTTATTCTCAACCACTCTTGGACAGTGACTTGACTTTTTCTATGTAAAAGTATGAAAAATGGGTGGGTTTTAATGTTTGGTTTATACCGAGTCAAAACAGGAACAAGATCAAGACAAGTTGTCTAGACCTGTTCAGACATTAAAAAGTGGTTTTGGGACAGGACTAAAGACTGAGGCTGGACTTGAGTACTTGAGCCCTGAGTGGAATATACTGAAACTGAAGGGAGGAGAAATGACCAAATACATGTTGTCATGAAGAGTGACATCACATCATGTCCACTCCATGTCCCTAAAAGCATCTATGTATTTATTTATTTATTTATTTTAGCATTTCTAAAGGACTACTCTTACTTTTTGGAGGCTTGGTCACCTTATCCAATTGGTGAAAAAGATAAAAAAGACTCTAAAGTTTGATTCACTGTTGATTCATAATGGGGTTTACCAGTGATGAAGACTGAGAGTTTGTTCGTTCACAGGTTATTAACTTACAAAATTTGACTCCAAAACTTTATTTCTAAAAGGTTAATTTTTACCAGTTTAACATAGAGTATGTACCAGTGCTAGTGGGTAAGGTGACCAGTGGTCTTAAATCTCAAAAACACGTCCATGTTGTCTTGTATAGATCAATATCGCACCTCTCTGAGCGTGCCCTGTGTGCTGCTGATCTTGTAGATCATCCAGAGGGGGATGCAGACCATGGAGGAGAGAGCCAGCAGCCAGCCAATGAAGTAGCCCCACCATGGGTACACATACTCATTGTTGTACTTCAGAGGAGTGTATTTAATGAGGGAGAAGGCAAAGGTACCCTGGAGAAAAGTAGAGAAAGTACCTTATTGCTTGAGTCTTTTCATTTGAACTAACAGACTTTAAATATCTGAGTGAGAGAAGAGAAGAGAAGAGAAGAGAAGAGAAGAGAAGAGAAGAGAAGAGAGTGCTGCCTCTCCGTTGCTCTGTCTCTGTAATTTTTGGAAAGGCCTGATACCACATAATTAGTTTGTTGATGCTCACAATGCATGTGGCTGGGGTGAAGAACAACCAACAGTACTTGATGTAAGGTCCTGGGCGGTAGCCAATCATGTCCTCAATGTTATCATAAAAGCGATCTGCACCTGGGAAAACAAAGAAGACGCATCTTTCCATGCTGGGCCTAAAAATTGATGCTGAATAATAATGACTGTCAGCTATAGACCATTTGACATGAAATAGTAGGTAAACTCAGGTGTTGCCAATCACATTGATTAAGGTTCTGTACCTAAATAGAACAGAGTCTTAATTAAGGTGATTAGTAACACCTGTATTTACCTGCTATTTCACGTCAAAATGGCTGCTGTGAAAAAGGTCTATTGAGAGAAATACTGTATATTTGATATGAAAAGCACAGTCAATATCATCCTGAAACACATTTCTTTCACCATAATTGATGAACAAGAGCCTTTTATGGTTTAGATAAAGAGATAAAGAGAGGCTGACTTACCATAGACCCATGCAATGCAGACTGTCTCAAAAATGGCCATGAAAAGCAGACACATGCCACTGGCAGCATAGTAATCAAAAAGCTGGAAGACGTACATGCCCCCCTACAGAGAGACACAAAGCATCAGATCCAATTTATATGATGATCATTTGCCTGCCACACCTAAATAATTAATTTCATTTCAAATGTAAGAATGTATAATGATCGCCAGACATAAAAAAAAAATCTAAAAATATGAGATTTATTCTGCTTCATACATACAAATGAATGAAGAAGCATGAATATGGTAGGCTCATACTGATAAATTGGATATCAGATATATTACAGATATAACAGGCTAATTTTGGACCTTTATTAAATATAAGATATCGGTCAGTCATGTGGTTCACTGCCAATATGATGGAGGTTCCTCCTTGACCACAGCTACAGTCTATTAAACATGAAATGAAAGTTTATTTTATTTGCACATTTTCAGTATTAATTTTATTATTCAATAATGTTTTAATTATGATTATTTTCTGATTAATTCTTTATTTAATGGTAGTAATTTATCCCAGAGTTTTTTCCATCATTGAATAAGTGCAGAGCTTTTAACCCTAAACAAATTTCATTATTATAGACTTCACTGGAAAGTTTAAGTGTCACATAATTGTCTAAATGCTGTTTCAGAGGCTTTTCCACCCTGTTATGAAAAAAATCCTGGGCAGGAAGCCCTGAAAACATTTAATTTCTTGGCATGAAAATGAAAAAAAAATTGAAGACACTGAATATCAGCACCATCATTGTAAAATAGTGTTATCTAACTTAAAAACTTATATCAGTCAAACCCTATTTTGCATCTGCAGGTGTCCGCCTATGTGCATGCAACTCTGTGTGAGAGTGTGTGTGGCCCCAGTGCACAACCCCCACCTCCATCAGCATGATGAGGCCCATAAAGAAGGAGAAGAGGACCACAGCTAACAGGAAGAGCTCCCTGCGGTTTTTACGGCGGAACACAGCAGGGTACATGTCAACTATCGCCGTCACCAGGCTCTCTACACACACAAACTGATGGAGAGGACAGCAGAGAGGGAAGAGAAACAAGAGGAGTGAGGTAAACACAAAAAGTCTTTGAAGCTAATCATACTAACAGCGGTAAATATTAGATTTGTGTAACTCCTTTTGTGGACATTTCAGAGGGTTATAAGGTAAAAGGAGCACAATGAGCATATCGACAGTAAGTTATAAAAAGGGAAGATTTGCACCACTGGCTCCATTAACACCAATAGGCTGACTTCATCAACTTTTTTTTTTTTATGTAATCTAAAATTACTGAGGATTACTCCTAATTTTCAGCAGTGTTGATCTTACATCATTAAATAACAACACGGTTAAGACAGACAAATAAACACACCAAGAGTTATTAAATTTAAAAATCATGTTGCGCTCACAGTAAAGAACAAGACAGCATAATGGGAGCAAAAACAATTGGTAAAAGCTAGATGATGAAAGAGTGTATTCAAAGATTTTAAAATATCAGCAGTCAGTTCAGTCCTTAAAGCAGCATTCATTAACTTAATGTAGTAAATGATATTATACCTGGCTGTCCAGCCCCAGAAAAACGATCATGATGAAAAAGAGGGCGGCCCACAGAGGAGAGAAGGGCATCATGCTCACAGCACGGGGGTAAGCTATGAAGGCCAGGCCAGGACCTGTGCAGAGGCAAAGCAGGAACCTTAAACTCATCAAAATGAATACTGTCTCAAAGACAAAATCAAATTAATGTTGCTATTCTGAAGGTATAAGCATGAAGGACACACATCATGAAATGTGTGCATATGATCTGCTATATCCCCATTCTCATTCATGACACCATCACCTAATGGATTTTTTTTTTTTTTAACATCAAGGTTTGCTGTGATTCTGCGAGACTTACCAGATTCTGCCACTTCTGAAATTGGGACGTTCTGTTCATAAGACATAAAACCCAGGATGGAGAAGATGGCAAAGCCTGCAACAAAGCTGGTCCCGCTGTTCAGGAAGCACAGCGACAGGCAATCTCTGCAATAAATAATAGATGATTCCTAGCAGTCAAACAAATGTAAACCACAGTAGAGGCTACAGATCATTTTTTAATCCTGTATTTATCCAGGCAGGATGCATATGCTTTTCCAGTTAAAATCCTGCTTGAGATTCACACAGTTAAATCACACCTGATCATAATGATGTTGATTATTTTGATTCAAATGTCATGCACCAATTGAAGAATTTTGCTTCAAAATGAGACAGCAGCTATTTAAAAAAATATAATAATAAAATTGACACCTACTCACACAAAATTAAAGCTTGCACCAAATTAAAATATGTTATAGCACTTTTCAAAGTACAGGAGGTGGCTTGAGTCTTTAATGATTACCTTTTGACAGAGTGGATCATCCATATATTGACAAATGACAAAATTAAAGGTGGACTATGCAAAACTGCCAAAGGCCAATTTAAGAAAGGATACACTTTTTTATAACATATCAGTTGACTCAACTGACAAAAAACATGGAATAAGCAGCAATTTGCCCTTACTGATAAATAATGTGCTTATTCCGGATTTTTTTCAGTTGAGTCCAAAAGGGTCCTCTGCAATTTTGCATAATACACCTTTAAATCAACAATTTCTTCTTTTTTTTTTTCCAAAAGGGATGTAATGTTTTGGAAATGAGCTCCAGTTATTTCCCCATGTCAGTAAGCATGTAATCAGAGTGTTGATTGCATACTTGTAGCAGTTGTTGTTGTATTTGTTGTAGCTGCCCAGAGCCGTAAGCGATCCTAAGCAGATGGCGTAGGAGAAGAAGATCTGGGTGCCGGCATCCATCCACACCTAACACACACGTTAAATACTCATTAAGCCAATGAATGAGGCACTGGAATCAATGTGATAATAAATCATTAAAAGCCAGGATGAGGAAATGCACATAATTAGATGGATGAAAACACACAAAAAAACGTCTGCAGTGTTTGAAAAACAGCACTTTGGAGAATCCAGAGGAACTCACGTGCCACATGTTTATATTTTCCTCTTATGTTCATACAATCATTGACTAATGTAGTAACGCAATAGTGAACTAGTCTGTTATCTGTCTTGTGATCTCAACATTGATTAACAGAACTCAGGAAATCAGATGTTTTGATGCACATGTAGTGGATGGAATCTATGGGAGGGTCGTTTTGAAAAGTTTTGGGGTAAAACGTGCTGAAATGAAAATCATTAACGATAAAATGGCAAAAGGAATAAAGGGCTGGCTGTAGTCAGGTGCCAAGTATAGAAAACATTTTGATCACTTTGGATATGTTAAGGAAGAAAATTGCCATTGTTTAGTTTAGTTTAGTTTAGTTTGGTAAGAGGGACAAAAAAAATGGTAAAAAAAAACATCTCAAAGTAAACAGGAACATAAAAAAATGAGGATGGCAAACCAGGACACAACTCAACTGGATAACAGAGATGAAATAACAACAAAGCTTAACAACGGTGACGCATGAAATGTTTTGAGTTAACCAAGGGTCTGCCACTTCCCAGCTCCCCTTGCCTGCCCCTCTGACCGAGCTCTACTGATTGGACCTCCGCGGCTGGTCTGAGCCGGGCTGAGCCAGTTAAACCTTCATAGTTAGCTGACTGTCTACGGTTCGGTCCTGGTAGGGCTTTTGTTTACAGTCCCAATGGTGTCCTGGCCCTGCATGTGAACCCTGCCGTCCCTGCCTCTTTCATGGAGCGCAGATGGACCCAGCAGAAACTAACCTCCCCAGCAGAGAACCATGGGATACCTGCACCTGGTGTGCCCTAACCCACGGGGAGCAGAACCTCCAACCTCCTCAGAAAGGTCCTCGCTGAGTGTTTGAGAAGTTATAATGAGGCTTTTTTTTAATTGTCTTGAAATATGAATTTGCACTAAAATGTTTGATACATGTGGTAGACATCAATCAATAGGGTTTCTATAATTTCTAGATGGGGTGTGTGTCTATTTACATCCACCAATGAAAGCATGTGTGTGTGTGTGTGTGTGTGTGTGTGTGTGTGTGTGTGTGTGTGTGTGTGTGTGTGTGTGTGTGTTGTGTGTGTGTCTGTATGTTTGTATGTTTGTGTATCATGGTACCTGTGGGTCTGCCAGTCGTCCCAAGTCGGGGTAAAGGTAGAACTGGATGCCTATCCCAGCACCAGGCAGGGTGAGCCCTCTGATCAGCAGCACAATCAACATCACGTACGGGAAAGTGGCAGTGAAGTAGACCACCTACATGGACACAGATACAGCAATGTTAAATAGGCAAATTATATAATAATGGTAATAATACCAGGCATCATACTGAAATCACATGGTGTTCTAAATTCTAGAACACCTTCTAGAACATGGACATCTGCTCAGACAGTCAAACCCAGACGTTCTGGAACATCTGTGTCCCTCTGTCCCAGATGTTCTAGATTCTAGAATGTTCGAGATTGGGTATAGAACACTCTAGACTCATCTCTAGAATGTTCTAGACCCAAATCTAAAACATTGGGAAAATTTGGTCATATTTTTACCTGCACTTCTACAATTGTGCAGATTAGGATAAGGCTCTGACCCACCTTCCCTGTGGATTTGACCCCCTTCCAGATGCAGAAGTAGCACATGACCCAGGCGATGAACAGACACAGGGCCAGGTCCCAGTTCAGGGAGCCCATGTGGTCTATGCCAGGGGAAATCCTCAGCGCTCTTCTCCTGGACAGACAGAGGGACGCGGAGAGGCAGTTAATACACAAAATGTCACAATCATATCAGTTATTTACCATCATGAGAACGTGACAGCAGTATGAAAACTCACTCCCAGAACTCAATGACTGGAGAGGTCACATTTGGGTTGACTGTGTAGTTGACCGAATTGTTTCTCCTCTGAAACTCCACACAGTTTTCTGAGGGGACAAATAAAACAGAATGCAGACATTATTAAATCCATCTGGCAGGTTAATCTTATTTCCTTGCTTTGTCCCTCTCAGAAGAAAAATAATAAATTTGCAGGAACCTGTGATGTATTTTGATAGTAAATAAAGATCTTTGAGAGTTTACCATTTGATCAACTTCCAGTCTATTAAAATGTATTTATCAAAGACTGGACTTTCTTTCCAAAATGCTCATGGCCAAATAAGCTATTTTCTTTTTCTTTACCAATTTCTTAAACAACACAAGAAAATTATCTTAAAAGAGTTCCTTAACAGTCTTTTTGCAAAGTTTTTCAATTGATACACTTAAATTTAGCTCTAGGGGAAGGATGAAGAACTTCATTTCAAAATAGTACACAGAAGTTATCTGAAACTGGACTGATATTTTTCAGCATTTGCCCAAAATGCCTTGTACTATAAGAAGAATGTACATTTTAAGCACAAGTTTTCCCGGGTGGGAATCAACCCCGTGACTCTGTGTGTGTATTGATTACCTGTGTTCCACGTGTTGTTGCAGGACGACCAGGCCAGGTCCCAGGAGAAGGAGAAAGACAGGTAGAAAATTCCCCAGGCCAGAACAATGATGTAGTAGAAGTTCAGTAGAGTCACAATCACCTGGGTTCCATAACCTAAACCTGCAGGAATTTTTTAAAAAAAAGCTCTTGGAATGACAAATCAATCAGATAACTGTAAGTCAGTAAGTGTCCCTAATATTTTGTACATTCAGTGCATTATCAAAAGCAGTAGGGGCATTTTGCTTGAGGAGAAAGTTATTTTTTACCCCACTGCTGCAGCAAGCATCATGGTTCCTTCTTGCATGTTTGTCAAGAGTTGTTTGCTTCTGCAAGATTTAGTGGTGTTACACCCATCCTCCCTACCTTCAAACAAAGGGCTGATTTTCCTCCAGCAGGTAATGCCACCCTGGCTGGTGTACTGGCCTAGAGCTGTCTCCAGGAAGAAGACGGGGACGCCGCAGGTGAACAGGAAGATCAGGTAGGGGATGAGGAATGCACCTGAAGTGGGATTGGGCAGAGGAGTTAGGGGCAGAGCTGACATCTGCACGAAAGACTGAAAAATGAGGTCATATGGCTGGTTGACCATCTCTACTGATTCTGCTAATGGTCCAAAACTTGAACAGAAATCCCCCAAAAAAGCCAAAATCTGTGGAGTTACCTGTAAAAAGACTTTAAACTTAAGGAACTAGTCAGTCCTGGTGGGTTTAAAGCAGCTCAAAGAACTTTTTTAAATCTAGTAGGAATGTTTGATTCATGCAGGAAATTGATTGCTTTAGGACAACGTGACATTTTTTCTGTCTCTCAGCCCCCACCCTTCTGCCTTTCTTGGATTATCCTTCACTTAGTATGACACGTGTTGTACTGTTTTTCTGTCTGTAATTAAATGTGCTGCTGCTGTCTGAGGCAGACCTTCCTTAACCTCAGAATGCATAATATATAAACTTCCCTCTATTACATAACATGGGTCACAAAAGCAACCCTTAATTGATTCCCAATGGAAAGATTGTGTTTTTATATTAATTGACAAATATTAAATGTTCTCTCTCATGTATATTTCAAGGAAGAGACCCCCAGTTTTGTCTGTATTTGTCTGCCACCTATAGACAACACGTACAATATTGAAACTTACAGTATATCAACAGCACATGGTCAAATTTGTAGACGTTTCACTGTAGACATTTCACTTTCTATGTGCCACAAGGGTATCAAAACCCAACAATTTGAATCTGCTAATTTTCATATAATGAAAAAATATATATAAGTATTGCTGTTTTATCATTAGTTAGATAACAACACACTACCATTTTTTTGGCCTTTTCTGAGTCAATAAAATGTCAAGAAAGTGTAGTGCAGTCTATGAATGTAGGCAAAAAAGGTGACAAAAAAATCAGATTTTTTTTCCAAAACAAATATGTTGCACAGGTTCCAAACATCTTTTTTTGAACATTTCATGGAATATCATTGTACGGTGTATTTCATGAATAAAATTATGTCAGAAAAATGATTAGTGATACAAAATGATACAAATAGATTTTCAGTTTGGTTTGCATGTTACAATGCTGTATTACTTCATGTTCGTGAATAGATCATTTCACTGTTTATAGGGATGATGTGTCTGAACATGAACTGAATTCAGTTTGAAGTTGTAATGTAACCTGCACTGAATCATTGCACTTTAGGCTATAACAAAGGACCACATGGTGATATTCAGGGAAAATAAAGCAGAATAAATTTATATTTCTTTCATGCTTCGTTGTGTTCTTTGTAAATGTGTTAAATTTTAAGTTGAGCCACTTTCACTCTCTTTCAGCTTTTGTGCTGATGTCGCTTCGGGCGGCCCAGGATGTTTGCAGTGCTCAGATTTCCGCCTCTCTGCAGGGACAGCTGCTGAAGGCCTGCGAGCAAGGAGCAACAACAGCTGTCTGACCCTGCTGACCCCTGACCCCTGACCCAGCCACCCCGCCGAGGCAAAGAGAGAGGGGCGTCTGATTTAGCAGCTACACAAGCATGGCCTCACACAACGCCGTGTCAGAAAGCTTGAGTTGATAAATCTGTTTTTTTTCCATGGGAGATCTCAGTTGAAGAGGGAAATTAGTGGAAAGCTGAGGTTGAACCAGACCTCAAATACTCAGCAATGCTCGGCATTCAACTTCTGCATGCAATTGGTGTTGCAAATCTCCCTACTTTCATTCCAGCAGTCATAAGTCTACTCATGTAGGTATCTGTGTCAATCCAAAACCAATGCATACCAGCTCATGGTAAAAGCATTGCTCCACTATAATTTCCCCTAAAAGGTACTTAGTGGACATTTTGCCATCCATGACAGAAACTGGCCTTGATGGAAAATGTGTCTGGTGGAAAATATTACCAACAGATGATTGAATAGTAGATATACTGGAGGAAATCCTTGGACACAAACCTTGCATGCATACATAAAACTTCCCCTTTTATGTTTCAGGCGTACTTTGTATCACTTGCATTTATTCATTCATGGGAAATAGGGAAGGAAAGGAGCATTCAATGTATTCATTCACTTGTCCCTCCATTCTCGTCTCCCACTCACCTCCTCCGTTCTTGTAGCAGAGATAAGGGAAGCGCCACATGTTGCCCAGTCCGATGATGGACCCAGCTACTGACAGGATGAACTCCACCTTGGTGCTCCATTGGCCCCTCTCCTCCATCTTCTCCTCGGAGAGAGGCAGCGGCTCCTTGGCTCGGCTGCTGCCATTGGAGAGGCCTGCTTTGCCAGCGTCTCCTGCAGAACACACACATTAGAAAGGGAGATTTCAGGAGCTTGGAAGTTAGAGGAGCCAGATTATTGGCTAATGGGTTGAATCCCAGAATGGAAATGTTGTTTTCCTCTCCCTTTAAAAAAAAAAAAAAAAAAAACTGTGGGTGAGATGTTCTT
>OMKZ01037917.1:18645-29437 GCA_900302535.1 Neoniphon sammara | reverse complement strand
GTGTCTTATGTTCAAATATTGATATTGAGTTATGCCAGCCAATAATACACCACAGGAGGCAGGTGTTAGCCCGTCACTGTAATGTGCTGGGATGGCGGGATGTCAGCTGCCATGTTCTCCATAATTGTTTCTGCTCAGATTGTTTGGGAACGGATCAAAGAAATGCCAGCAGGCAGTTCATTTCCCTGTCATGAGACATATTGTAACAAGTCAATCCCACCGTGATGCCGGCAGTCACCATTTCCACCTTGTTCTCATCTGACAGATAAGGGTGCTTTACCTACATCTGTTTGGATGAAAAGCAACAGTCTGTGGACATTAAAGAAGTTTCAGCGCGAAAGCCAGCGATGCGTTCCTCTGAGCTGTGCATGGATGTGGTGATAAAAGTTAGATTGATGACGTTATTTTATTTTTTATTGATCACTCGTGTCACCATTAGAGGATCAGAAAGAGCTTGTGCACTGAACAAAAATATTACAAAAATAAATTGAGTTTTTCCCTCTATGGAAGTATTCTTACCACCTTCCTCCTCATTGGACAATTCAGCAATGTCCATTTCTCCTGGCGATGCCTTTTGTCCTCAAAACTGATGATGATATCTTGGCTAAAATGTTTTCTGTTTGTGCAGTCTTGATTTTTGCACTTTTTTTCACCGCTAAAACATTTTTTTAATTTTTGCATCAGTTGGCCACTTTTGGGATTTTTTCCCCCTTCACGTGTGCCAGTTCTTTTTGATCCTCTCTTCATTTCAGTGTTTTGAACTTGAGACTTGAGGCTGTGTAAATCCTTTTGGACATGTAAAAAGAGCGCCGACATCCTCACTCACTTACTATTAGATATGGCCAGCAATCCTGACAGTCAGAAGTTATCTAGCCTACAACCTATTGCCAGTGCGGACAGGTTGCCGAGCCCCAGCTTGAGAGAAAAGAGGAAGACCTAAGGACTGTCAAAGGCACTTCAGTCTCGGCAGACTGAGCGCAGTGAGAGAGGAAGAGCAGAACAATGGGGGCTGATAAGGAGTAGCGACTCGTCTGACATCTTTATCAGTTCAAACACATTCTCACACTGGGAGCCCTGACGGAGCCCAATGTGTTCCGTGTCAGCCTGCAGCCAGGGGAGCAGCGCCGCCTTTTTAGAAATGTTCAAAAGCCTCATTAAGCAACTTTGCCAGTCTCTGTTATGTCCAAACCTTCACGTCACCTTCTAAAGCGTTGCAGCATGTTCCTAGCACCAGTGCAGCGCTAGTTCATAAGCAAGTTTCTGCTCCATGTTTTCTGTTCTCTTATTTACTTGCTGGAATAGCTCAGAGGAAATGTCCTATGATTCTGCTTGAATCCACTTGAGAGTTTGGGGCTCTGATGCTGGGATGTAGCCTTGATGGACGCCGTGCAGCCATGCTCTCTACCTTTCTTCACAGGACCTCCTAGGGAGACTTGCCTTGGGCTGTGAGCAGAGGACATGTCTAAAGCCCAGCGCTTTTGTTAGTTAGAAAGTAGATGAAGGACCAGGACTCTATCAAAGTGTTTCAAAGAGTCCAAAAGTGAGGTACCCTCCATTTAACAAATGCCAGCTGCTCTGAAGACAAAATGACACCCAGTCATGTCGTGTTTTAAACGATAGCGAGCAGTTTGGATTCTTGGTTGACGAAATGGTACACAGAATTGTGCTAGATCCTATATAGTGAATGATTGAATGGAAGAATGAATGAATGTCTTCAGGCAATGATTTTTCCTGAACAGTAACTGTCGCATTTATTTTGCTTCAACGTGGCGGTTTATTTACAGCAAAGGCAAACCCAAAATAGAACCACAGTGCATTCATACATATGGATACTCACTTCATATTGTTGGTTTACTGGTAATCCAGTAGTGGGGGAGCCTGAGATGTTAGCGTGAAGCTGTGCTGAGCCAAGAAGAAAGGCTTTCCCACAAGGCAACACAACCAGTCGTGACATTTTAAGTTAATTGCAGACGATCATATGCACTGGGGGCTGCTATGCGAGAAATTCCACTAGTTTAGCCAGCAAAGCCTGCGCATATTGCAGAGTCAGAGGCCATTGCGGCAAAATGTTTTCCTCAGCAAACGTGCTTTCGCTTGTAGGAACCAGCCAAATTTTGTTTCCACGGCAAGTACCCTGCCAGCTTCACTCTAGAGGTGATGCGAGGTTGGAGGAAACTCACACTGAGCCGTGGAATCTGTCACACACAAAGCTTGCTTCCCCAGTCACAGAGGACATCCTGCGTCTTCGTGATGAATGACTGTTTATGGTTTTATCTGGCTGTGGAGAAATAACTTGGTGCTAGGGAAAAAAAAAAAGATATTTCCCCAGACCATCTAATTCCATGCAGTCCCAGTTGTATGATGGGATCAATAGGAATGACAAAATGCCCAGAAAAAAACAGAGTATCAGTTTTTAAGATTTCTCTCTCTCCGTATGTGTGTCTGTGTGTGTGAGCACGTGCATATGTGTGTGTGATTGCATGTATGTGCACCTCTGTGTGTTTGCATGTGTTTGATGCAGCCCTGTAGCTGCAGGGCCCCTAGAGATCCTATTTGGCTTCATGTGTGTTTGTGTATGTGTCTGTAGCGCTAGCATGGCTGTGTCATATCAAGGCTTTTAATGAGAAAAGGAGAGAGAATCTGGACATTGATCAGAGGCTGGTCCAAGTAAAAGAGAAGTGCGGGGACATTTAAAAGACTTGTGCCTCTCGATAGCACAAAATCGGCCAGGTCATTTCTTTTGTAAAGTATATTATTAAACAGATGGCTCCGAGTTTGTCTTGTTTTCAAGACAGGGCTGCTCTTCTCTTCTTAGTTTCCATCTGTTGGGCCTGCTTTTAGCCGTAGGCAGCACTATTATAGAAAGGCTGACCATGGCCTGTATTCCCCAGGTTCAAAGATATCCTCGCTGTCCTCCGCCTTTTTTCTGGAGTGTGGAGTAGATAGAGGACCTTTCATCTTGTTCAAAGTAGTTACAGAAATACTGTATCACTAGGGATGTCTGTAATGTAAAGCCTCATGACCAACTTTGAGGCCTTTACCTACAGTGTATTTACTGCGCTGTGTAATTCAATGCAGCTGTCTTAACTTCAATACCGTATCCCTTAATCCCTCCCATCCAGGTGTCGGACAGGTGCGACTATGTTTTCGTGAATGGCAAGGAGATGAAGGGCAAGGTGAAGATGATGGTGAACTTCACTTACAGCTACCTGAGTGCTCAGCTGGAGCTCAACGTTTGGATCCCTCGCCTCCCCCTCCAGATTGAGGTGTCAGACACGGAGCTGAGCCAGATCAAAGGGTGGAGGGTTCCCATCATGGCCAGCAGCCAGAGGTATAGTACTCCATGTGGCGTGTGTGTGTGTGTGCGTGCGTGTGTGTGTGTGTCTGTGTGTGAGAGTGTGTGGGTGTTCTTGTAAATATATACATGTGGTATGTTTGAAACCTGGGATCATTGTCAAAACAAGTTAGAGGACTCTAAAGCTGGAGGTCAAACATCAGCAAAGCTCATCCTGCGGTCTCACTTGAAAAAAGTTTGCAGTACATTAGGTTTTAGTGTTTCATCTGCAGTCTCCCTCCCTGACGGATTCAATGATGTCATCTATCTTGCAGCTAATTAACAGATTCCCTGCCCAGTTTTCTTGCTCGGTGTTTGCAAAACAACAGAATCAGTCATGAGGAGTTTAAGCCAGAGAACTATAAAAGAGCAAAATTAGACGTTTTCCTATATTTATCTACATTATATTTGATAGTGGAAGGTATTTGTTTGGCTCACTGGGTGAACTATATTAACTTCAGATTACTCATGTTATACTCAATCACATTTAATTATTTTGGACAATGTGTGTTTTTGTTAATATGCCAGATCCTGCCAAAGGCTTATTTTCCCGCTTCATATTTTTGTGTCATGTACCGTGTAAATTGCAATTCAAGCATAATTTGAACAGCCTAAATTATCCAACGAATTATAATCAGGCTTTCTCATGCCGCAACTTTTTATTTGAATTTGACAGACAAAATCCTAAGTGGATGAAAGTTAAACTTTGAAATGAACTCTGTTTTTTGTTTTTTGTTTTTTACTGTTTATCAAAAGTGCTGCGCTGTTACATTTTCCCTTGTGAGGTTTCATACAAATGATAACAATCAGAGACTTTTGTCTACTATTGTAAACAGACTAGCTTGGCTGAAGTGGGTACTGTATAGCCTTTATTCCAGCCAATGGGTTCAATTTCAGTCACTGTGGGCTTAGATAAGGTAATGAGGAGGCTCGCGACTGCACAACTCCACCTGTCTCCTTCCAGCTTCAGTCGACTGACAGCTCCAGGCTGATAACAAAACGGCTGACCTGTGCAATAAAGCTTGTCATTGTGACCAGCTTAAGGTTCCCTGCCATGACGCCTCCCTGTCCTCAGTAGGACGGGACATTATTAGAACTGTCTTGAGGTCATTCTCCTCCCTTGGGGTCTCATCACTAGCAGTACCTGCCCCAACTCTGCTGTGTACTGCGACTCTGCAGCTGTTGACATCCATCAATTGGCGGAGCAGCTATCAGCCTACCTGCTGTAATTACTGCCGGAAAAGCGTTGAGGTTGGACTTGGTCTTGAAGTCGACCTACGCACCAGTGTGGCTCTTCCAATTATCCTTGCCTCCCTATTGTTTTGACTGACAGAGGTGCAGAATTCGACTAATGCCACAGCTTGTCAAGGATGTTGCTCTCCCAGCTGTGTGCTGGTATGCCTTTATCAGCGGGGACAGCCGAGTTGTGTTGTCATTGTTGATGCCAGCGCCGCTGCCGATGGGCCGCTGAGAGCTTTGTTTTCCCCTGTCTTCTGCCCGTCTTTGTTTATCGGGGAATAACAGGCGTGACCTTGCAAAGTAGCTATACGGCTGCTGGCGAGGATGGACATTTGGTCCGCTGTCCACGGGCCCATAAGGACCCGAGCCAATCAGCTACAATGGCCACTGTTGGGACCTTCCTCTATCAGCGAGGCTGGCTAAGTCATGGCCACACAGGGAGGGAAACAGAGAGAGAGAGAGAGAGACAGAGAGAGAGAGAGAAATAAAGAGAAATAAGACCTGTTAGCAGGTTATGATTGTTCCTGCCTGTATGCCTCACCTTTCCCCTCCCAAAGCCGTGTCAAAACACAGACAAGATAAGCCTCCTCAGACAGCAGACCTAAGTGCAGGTGTAGCACTGAGGCAGTGAACTCCTTAAATACTTCTTTCAAGATACACTGTGAGTTTTATTCCCTATTTTATAGTGCTTGTAAATTTGTATCTTGCAGTCAGTTTTCATTACTTACTTGTTCATCTTGTGCTTAGTGCGGACTAAGTTAAACTGTGCACTCAGTATTCTCTAGCTGATGTAAATAAAAAAAGAAAAGGAGCTGTTTTTGAATTCCAAACAAGATTTGAAAAATATAAAGCAATCTGTTGTTGGAGAGAGCGATTGTATGTAGCAGCAGCAGCAGCAGCACTATTTCTGTCCAAATGACCTTCGTTATGTTTTTGCAGCAGAAAATACATTGAAGCAAAATGAAGCAAAATGCCAAAACAAATACAGCACAGGATCCACAGGGCACAACAAAAATCAGCATGACAAAAACATTAATATGCAGCATCTCCTCTTAAGCCAGAACTGGGCAGGAGAGTGAATGAAGCGGAAAGAGAAATCACTTTGAGGCAGGTTGTTCTCTCGGCTGAGTCTGATTTGTCTATTACATTAACCTGAGATTAGATTTGGAGATGACTGTGCAATCACTGGCATATTAGATTTATAACAAAGCTAAAATTGTTCTACTTTACCACCAGGCTGTTTACACTCAGTCCCACTCAGCCATTACACCTGATGACTCTGCATAAGTGGATATACAAATGCTCATTCAATCAATATGTCAAAGCACAGAAGGCATTCGTGTAACACTGGTGCTATTTGTAACATGGCGGAGGAACCATATCAGTTTACTGGGCAAGAATGTCAAATCACTTCAATCAACCCTCAACTTTGCATAGTGCAACTTTAATTAGTAAGGAACTGTAAAAGGAAAATTAATGTTTAGTCAATAATCCTTGAATAATGAGCCTTGTCAGTCAGTTTTAGAATTAAAAAAAAAAGTCTCAGGTCAAGTACTGGATTATCTGCAGCCAGCAGTTCTTTTGTTTACATCAAACCAGATTAAATCAGAACACTTCTCAGAGTTGATGGTTATTTCTCCAGAGATAATGGCACTGGAGACTTAAAAATGATGATCCAGAGTCAGGCAGAGTCCAGAGTAGGCAAGTTTATTTCCATTCAAGATCTTCAACAGAAACAAGCAATGAGTCAATCCCCAGGGAAGACTGGCTTCACCCAGCATGTACACCTGTTTATATACTGTTTCGAGCGCCCTCCCAACTCCTGGAGGCCAGCCCTCTCTGTTTCTTTATTTGGCTTTTTCTTGGCACAAAAAAATCATTGTGTCATCTTTGGTTATGTAAGAAACAGTGGAGTCAAAGTTATGAAGTCCAGAACCTTTCACTATTGTGATCTTGTCCTCTGTCACTTGACTGGATCACTTTCTTATTAGCTGCAGCTCTATAAGTCAATCGTTCGGTCGGTCGGTCCACAAAATTTGCCCACTCTGTGGCGACCACAGTTTTTGGCCCAGGAGGCTGAATTTTGGCATGGAGCTCAAGGGTGTGTGTGAAAGTGTGTGTTTGTGTTCATGCCAATTGGCTAAAAAGGAGCGTGGCAATGGGAGTGTCCTATCGCAAAAAGCTGTATAACTTCTAAACGGATACATGTAATATGGCCAAACTTTGTAGAAAGACACACACACACACACACACACAGACTTTTATTAGTGATGGTTTGCCCCGCCCCTACACTTTAGCCACGCCCCCTTTCATAACTCACGAACCGTTTGTCGTAGACGCTTGTGGGAGGCATCATTGACTCAGTAGAGGCTCCTTTTTCAGTGGTGTGGGTTTGCCCCGCCATTTTGCTCTGTTGGTCCATCAGTTCTTTGGTCCACAAAAATCTATCCATTTATTGGTCCACAAAGCTGTGCCCACCCTATTAGCAACTGCAACTTTCTACCTGTGAGGCTGAAATTTGCCATGGAGGTCAAGTGTCTGTGAGGTTTTGTGTGTGTGTGTGTGTGAATGCAAGTACGCATGGATGCATGCACATACGTAGTTGCAGCTATTGCGAATTCACGCTTATTTATCTTGAAACTGGTGTTGTGACTGTAACATTGCAGTATGAAGAAGCCAAAATGTTTCTTCTAGTGACCCTTCATTTTCCTTCTTTGAGTGCCTGCCATTCAGTAGCATGTGAAGTAGCCTTGTCTAAAAATATGTCCTGAATTGTCAGTAAAAGGTCCTGAGCCCTTAACTCCACATCTCCCTGGTACTCTGTGCTTTTCTCCAGAGCGTGCAGCTAACATCTTTATTCCCACAGCTCTGTATGCAGGCAGATTTCTCAGGGGATTCAGACAGAAAGAGAAAAGCAGAGCGGATAATCTGAAGAAAGAACAGTTTTAAGAGATTAATTTCTTTTCTTCTCTCCTCTATCATGATCTCAACCTTTGCGTGAGAGAGAGAGAGAGAGAGAGGGAGATGGAGGGAGAGATGGAGGGATAAGAAAGAAAGAAAGATAACGATGAATTATACTGCAAGGTGGGTGTCGGCCTACAGTATATGATTACCAGCTTTGTTGACAAAGCACTTTGCTGTTTGCAAAAGTCCCAGCTGTATCCCAGTGTAGACTGAAGAGCTGTTACAGCATTTATTTGCCCATATGAACTGATCAAACATTGCTTTCTCACCATCTCAGAGTGCTTTATCTGTATTTTTCGTAAAGTTGTTTGTTGAAGCAAAATAAAAACAGTCATGGGCAAAATGTAATGATATTGTGGCTAAATTGTAACCATTTAAACCTAGTTTGTCACGCTGAAAATAATGTTCCCATTGAGACATAGCTAAGCCTCTGGAGGCTGATTTGTTGCCTACAGTAATCAAATTAGATTTGCTACCAACAGAGCTATCAGGGAAGCTATTAAGCGAAGCAGTAAGGAGGTAGCGTATGCACATTGAAAATCCTGACTGGATGCTCCATACGCAAGGCAAGACACTGAGATAGAGAAAGTGATACCCATACGCAGGATTGATGCTCCCTTAGTGGTTCAATCAGCAACGTTTCATCCTCATCTGATCCTCATCAGGTAAACATGCCCATATGGTTTATACTGCAGCATGTGCCTGACAAAGATAAGTTGAAGTTTAAAACTTGCTGAAAATACCACAAAGCAAACATCAATGCGGAGGAAAGCTATCTTTATTCTGTTGCAAGCTATTTAAGTAAACCACAATCATTTTAGTCACTGCAATAATGCTCCACAGGGTGTGCTTTGCTGTGATTATGGGTATGACAATGATACAGTAGGTCTGAGGTGCAGCCGAATGCCACCAGCAGCATTGAACTACCCATTGAACTACTCTGGGGCATTATGGCTTTGTTAAACATGCACTTGACCTGTCTGGGATGTTTTATTCAAAGTAGTGTACTTAAGAATGAAACACAAGAAAGATAGCTATCTAGCTCGATAGTCAACCAGCCGAGCTTTGTGGAAATTATTATCTTGCTGGAATGTGCCTTTGACCCATTTGATTGCTTTGTTACTGTTGCTTTGTTGTGTGTTATTTGACTGTTTGTTTGTTCGTTTTAATGGCAGGTCCACACGGGACAGTGAGGATGAGGATGACGAAGACAGACGAGGCCGAAGCTGCACTCTGCAGTACCAGCACGCCATGGTCAGAGTGCTGACCCACTTTGTGGCCGAGTCCGCTGATCCTCGAGGTCAGATCAGCTTCATGCTGGGCACTGACTGGCAGGTGGACATCACAGAGCTGGTGTGGGACTTCCTGAAGGTAGAAGACCCGCAGATCGCACAGCTGCTGGATGGGAGAATCCTGGTGGGACTGGACGTGGGAATGACCACTATCCAGGTAGGCTATGTGTCACTTTTAAAGGAAGGCTTACTCCAAGCAACTGCTTAAAGGACCATATTAGGTCCTATTTTGACTTCTCGCCAGCATTCGTGATTCTATCTGTCTGTCACAAAGATTGGTTGCAGTGCACGTGTGTACAGAATCAGAATATACTTTGGTAGCTTAACGGTCAAGCCTAGCTTATCCCAGTGCACTCCCATTCATATTCAAAAATGTTCCATGAAACTTGAAAATTGCTTGACATTGTGCATTTAAATTCTGTTCACTCTTCAACTTTGTTGTGAGTGGTTGTGGTTGAATGTTTGGAGGACAGAACCCAGGTAAAGCGGAGGTCAACGACTGGCTGAAGGTTGCACCACAGAACAAGGAAACATGCTCCTTACATGTAAACCAGAAACAGAAAGAGCTCTTCCTCTTCAGCCCGTCACAGTACATCTAAGCTAAGCAGCTAACTCGAGCCAGGCCACTTCCATCTCACCACAGCACTCGGGAGTTAACAAGTGGACTCCAAAACCTCTTCAGACTTTGAACGCAAAGTATATTTTGTTTTGATGCTTGTATTTTAAGCGATTATAATAAAGTAAAACAGTACTTTTAGCTAACATAAGTGGCAGCCAAGTATTCACAACATGGAATTGCTTACGCTTAGGAACTTTCAACTTTCACAGAGCACATTTTTTCCACATGATGAGGCGTGAACTGGGGTAAGTTAACCTTGACTTCGAAGATACCAAAGAATATTGTGTACACACTTACACAGCAGTTATTTGTGAATGACAGATACAATAATGACTGTTAACGAGAAGTCAAAATAGGAAGGTATGCTCCTTTGATGATGTTATGTGGAGCACTTGTACACAGTATATCAGTATATCATTGTGAAATTAATTGTGATATCTTGGTATAATTACTGTAAACAAACAAGACCATGGTCAAGACAGTTGGTAGCCTACATCTTGTCTCAGTGGTTTTGTTAGAGTTAGTGTTTCTCAGAATTAAAACCACGATTTCCAAGAGCACAAAGAGGGATAAGATCTAGCAGTCACTGATAAAAATGAAGAATCATTCACTTGTTCCACTGTCTGCCAGTGCGAGAAATTCTGAGACGCTCTGTTTGTGCTGGAAGAACAAGCTTCAGCCTTCATGATGTTTTCTCCCACGAAACAGTCACCCTTTGTAGCACCGAGCAATCCAACACATGTCAAGTGCAGTGTCAGGGCTGACAGACACTACCAGTGTTTTGCAGTGCTCTCGTTTGTTTATAGTAATCATACTAATGTTTCAAAATGAATTAGTGATGTTAAAATGTTACACACAGTACCTTTTACAACAGGTTTGCATAATTTGAATCGGGAGAGCCTGAACCATATGCCAGTCGGTGTCGATGTACTCATTAAAAAACAAAAAACAAAGAAGCATTATGCAGTTGATATTTTCACTAATGTACACGATTCTATCTAGACAAATGCATTTGAAAACAAACTCATGAAAGGTGAATAATACAATCTAGGAGCCTGAACATATTGTTTATTTCCAGGATATTGACAGATGCTGTAGTCCTCCTTGTGCGGAGTGCAGAGAGGTTGCGCTCGGTGTGTGATAGTATGTGCTGCTGTGGGCTGTGTGACAGAGAGTCAGACCTCCCTTTGGGCCCTTTGGTTTGTCAGCCTCTTCAGCCTAACTGGATGAATATGAGTCTCCTAATGGCATGTGTGTGAGACGAATCCGCTGCCTGGCATAGAAGGCTCATCCATCTGTCTATGTGCAGACCTCCACAAACATCCACACTTGGCCCCCCACCCT
>OMKZ01037914.1:39864-51960 GCA_900302535.1 Neoniphon sammara | reverse complement strand
TCATACGGTATCACTAATAGGGACAAAGACTTATGTGATGATATTTGTATAGTATTCTGAGAGTGGTGTGCGATCACTGAGAGAGAGAGAGAGAGAGAGAGAGAGAGAGAGAGAGAGAGATTTCTCTCTTCATCCCCTGGTAATGATGATGATGCTACAGTATGAGGTCATTTGCCCCACAATCCTAACCCAATTCTCCCTGATATCTGCAGTTCAGTCCTGTTATAGGCTATGGGATAGTGCTCTGCTGCCATCTAGGGGTTCTCCCTCAGAAATCTCCCCGCAAACGTCATGCATAGCATTACGTCACACGGTTACACACGCCTACCCCCGTAATGCACGCTCCAGGGTGAAGTTGCCTTTAGCCGTCGACTTGGAGGCTGCTGAGCCTGACAGGCCGACCCTGCCTTAACCAGCCTTGCATGCTGAGCAGCTTCCAAATCGACGGCTAAAGGCAACTTCACTCCTGAAAGTAATACACAGTTTCAAGGAGCACTGTGGTCAGTTCAGATTCTCAAATTTAATCCAATCTATAGCCACAGGCACAATGTTAATAGTGAAAATCATATATCATTCAGAATCATTCGTCATTATGTCACAAGCAGTTTCTCTAACATAAAACAAAATAAACAGACAAATTGGCCAAGTTTGGATAGAATAATGAATCATAATACGTCGTTCATCATTAATCAATGATAATCAATATAATAATATAAATAAGAAGGAAAAATCGATTTCTTATAGATAGGCAAGTTCATTCAAGTGATTAGTCGACAAGTCATTTAATTTGGATGCAAAGCAAGAAAGGATTAGAATCTGTGATACTGAGCCACTCCGGACATTTTAAGAAGAGATTCACCGTCGGCCTTTTGTAAAGATGTGCCTCCCGACAAATGGCCAGAAATCTATTTGAACATCTGTTGACATTCATTTAAAATGTTATATACTGGATACTGGAATCACACCTAGCCTGCAACATAAATAAATATAGCCTATAATGCATAGCCTATGTGTATTTTTTTCCCTCTGTTATTATTTATTTATTTATTTATTTATTTTTACATGGGACCACCCTACTTCTCCTCTCACAAATGCCTCGTTACCTTGGAAACCGCTAACAACATAGGCCTGCGTGATTACTGCTGGCAAAGCGTTTTCTGGGAAGTTTGGCGCTCCAACCAGGAAAACAATTCTACTGCGTGCATATATTGTAGTTAGTGGGAGTAAAACAAAAACATTACCCGTAATCCAAAAGAACCTTAAATTGGACAGTTTGGTGGTCGAGGAAGGTTTTGTGTGGAGGAATGTTTGAGCCATGTCCTTCAACTCTCGGTCCGCTAAAGCCATCTACAGGAACAGATCCACCCAGCCCTCTGCACCGGTGGAGTCACTCAAGGAGATGCAGGTTTGATTAGAAATATCCGAATAATAATAATAAAGATGTGATACTTTATTGACTCCTGCAAGAGAATTCTCGTGTCACTTGCCCTCCTCAAATCATGCCGTAATCTTTACATAAAATCCATACAAGACTGCGTGACTGTCGAACTCAAGAGTTTGTTTAGTCTGCACCGTGTGATTTATTTTTATATCTGGTGATAACTCTATAATATTCCCAATAGTGTGTCTGTGATTCTCAATAGGAAGTTTACAGTGATCTTATCTGACTCAGTGGCAATTTTCTATCTCTAGTGGTAATATAATATTCCTAGGCACATAGTTTTGCTGTCATAAACTGTTTGTATCGAATCCTTCTAAAAATATATCACACAGTGATAGTCCTTTTTATTTAGGTGAGCAGAGTGAGAGAAACAGAACTGCACCTCAGTGACTTGCTCAGTCAGTAGGATGGGTCTTTGTCAACACAGGGGGGGTTAAACCTGGGTTGTCCCGTTTAAGGACCGTCTGTAAACAAAACGCACTGTTGGATTTCACAGTACATTAATTAGCATGTGTTCGTGGTTATTTATTACAAAAGAAAGAGTGCATGAACTAAGAAATGATATGACATTTTAAGATGTTCTCAAGGGTGTTAGGTAGTAGTAGTAGTAGTAGTAATAGAAATGTAGAATCTGGGCATTTACCAGATACTTCTATGCAGATAAATAATTAGTCCCATGAGTATATTGAGTGAACATTCCCTAGGCATCAAGGGAGCACAATAGCCAGAATGTCATGAAAACAAAATATTTTAATGAGAAACTTTAAATGAGAAAGGTAAAGTAATAATGGAGAGTGACTATAGTCTAGAAGATCATTTCACCACTGAGGTGTCAGAGGGGAGTAAAGTGAGTTGTAATTCCCTTTCTCTCCATAGACTCACTCATAAAGTAGATAATGATGGAATTAATCTGCACTTCATTTCCTCCCTCAAGTACTCCTTGGACTTCTTGGTAATTGCTTTGAGAACCACTGCCCTATTACACTGGCTGGCCTTTCTGTAGTGGTTAAAAAAAAAAAATTCCCGGAGCCCACACACAATGTGTTGTACAAAGTGCTCCAATCCACTAGATGGTGCTATATTCATAGTCTTCATTGGTATTAATGTAGCTGTCGCCTTGTGGGGACAGAGGGACAGGAGAAAATATTCCAGAAAAATAGCTGATACGGCCGTCAAACTGTCGACTTTGTTAATGCTCAGATTCACATGTAGTATTATCATAGAAGCCTGCATTTTGCTTTCATGCAACAAACTTAGTTAAACAATCAAATTAGTTTCACCCTTTCATATCCATAGTTAAGTTCAGGAGTTAGTGAAGGCAATTAAGAAAATAGGACCATTATTTCTATGAAGGTCCTCCTATGTTTTGATTTTGTTTGTGAGTTGTTGCTTTTGATTTTGTAGTGCCCATTAATTGCTTCCACTAGACTCTAAATTTGTGTTACCTCCATCATTTTTTGTCTAGTCTACCCTTGTAAACATTTTATATGTATCAAAAAGATTTTCCTTGTTTCAGCCAACTATTCCTCTGGCCCTGGGCTGTTCAATCAATATGCATAAACATGAGCGGCTCTCCTGTAGCTAGAAACCACATAGCCAAGACTGTGGAGGTACTCGGTTGAGTGAGTTTGTGGACTAATATTAATATTATTGTTATTTTAAATTCATTAATTTATTTACATTCTAAGTTTCACATCCAGGTGGATTTCATGTCAAAGCAGTGCTAATCAATCTGAAAGAGAAAATCCATTCACATGCCTGGAAATTCCTTCTGGGTACTTCTATCTTCATTTTTTCATTCATTCATTTTTTTTTTCATTTCATTCATCTTTGGCAGAATAAGCACAGGTGCAAACTCGCCTCTCTTTGTGGTTATAGGAGTTAGTAATGAAGGACAAATGGAGCTGTCCTCAGACTAGTCCTGAACATTTAACTAGATCCGAGTAAAACACTGATACTCTTTTAATTGTCAGTGTGACTGGGTCGACCCTGGTAAGTCGGCTCTGCAAAATGACCATATGTTCAAAATCAGGGTGGAAAGCAAAGTCTGTTACGCTTGTTGTGAAAGTTCAGTGTTTTCACTGGTGTCAGTCTGTATCTGGAGAGTCACTCTGTCTGTCAGAGCAGGTCCACTTCTGATGATTTTGTAAAGTGAGAAGTAGAGGTGGAAGGTAACTAAGTACATTTACTGCTGTACTTACACACAGTTTTGAGGTAGTGGTACTTGAGGAAATACTCAAGTACCACTACCATTTGTGTGAGACTTTATATTTTTACTGCACAAGACTTAAGTGGGAAATACTGACCTTTGTACTGCACTACATTTATCTGACTGCTGTAGGTACTTTGCAGAATAAGCTTTTACATGCAAAACATAAAATCTGATGCAACAAGCCAACGGTATAGAGCAGCTCCAGCTATAATACTTCATACAGGTTGAAGTAAATGATTTGTGTCCATTTTCCACCACTGGTGACAAGGCAAGGCTCAGCATGTATTAAAGCTGTATTAAGCAGTCCATATCTTTTAGTCCTCCAAATGTCTAAATTGAGCTATTCATGCATGGCTTTTACAGACAGTACAATTACTTCAGAGCAGATGAGGCAATGCAAGATAATGATTTAATGGATTTCAAGTTTTTCGTGAAACCAATGAGGCCAACTGACAATACCACCATATAAAAAAGAGTGACAGTGTTACTCAGAATGCAGAAAAGGCTTCAATACACACTGTGCTACAACCTGGTGGAATTGTAAAAAAACTAATAATAATAAAAAAAAGATTAGTAACTAATCTTTTTTTTTTTTACACCCAGCAAACTAGGTGGAATTCAGCACCATTTATTTTTATAAATTCTTATATATTGCTCTCAGATCTGCATAAATACATAGGGGAATGGGGGTGAAGAGAGAGAGAGAGAGAGAGAGAGAGAGAGAGAGAGAGAGTGAGAGTATGTGTGTCAGGGGGAGACAAATTTCAGAGTGAGGGTTTGTGTGTGTCTGCTGTAACATATGACGTCTGTGTCTGTGTCAGCATGAGGATCCTCTGGGAGAACATGGCCCTCCCTCTCACTCTCTCTCTCTCTCTCACTCTCTCAGATCTCACCACCCCCTCATTCATAATTTACAGTGACTCTCCTGTTTCATGGCAGCTCACAACCAGACAGTTCACCATAGAAAAGCAGCCGTGGTGCAGTGAAATATTGATGACCTAACTGCTTTTAAATGCAAAGCTCCACAGTCATTTCCCCACTATCAAACTGTTTCTCAGAGCCTCATGGAGACAGCTGTGCCTCTGATCATCTGCAGAGCATCACTGTAAAGACTGATGGAATTTAGTTGTAATTGGCTGGAGGACTGTATATGTGTGTGTGTGTGTGTGTGTGTGTGTGTTTGTGTGCGCTTAATGAGTGGATGATTAGTCTTGGGCTTCAGTCAAGAGTTCATGTATATATAGTATGTGCATCACATTAAATATGACATGTAGTGTTTTGATGTGTGTGTGTGTGTGTGTGTGTTTGTGTGTTCACATGATTTTTCATGTGGGTATGTGAAGTTTGCACCGGTGTGTCCTACGTTCTTGCATCAAGCATCATGCAAGTCTTATTTCATTATTTGAAGACCTCTTTTTTCTTCTTCTTTTTAAAATTTTTTTCATGCAAAATTCTCCATCTTAACAAGTAATTTAATCTCATATTCAGTGTTTAAAATCTTATTTTTATTAAATCAAGTGAAAAAATCTGCTGGTGGGATGAGATAATCCCACTTGTTTCTAATGCAGTTCCACTTTTTTCAGTATTTTTTTAATTTTTAATTTTTTTCTGGGAACAAGTATTAATGTGATGAAAGAAGGCGGAATAAGTCAGATCAGCCTTCTAGTATCAAGAAATGACACTCGGGTCCAGAAAAGTGAAGCTGGAAACAAATCCCATCCCATCCCACTGGCAGAATCTTTCACTTGTTTGAAGAAAAAAAAAACACTATGAGACTAAATGACTTGTTAAGATGGAGATTTATTGGAGTGTTATACTAATGGTTCTCCGGCCTGAGATTAGTCAAAGGATGAAGTCAAATTGAAATAAAAAAATGAGTGGGAACCATAGCAGCAAACATGTTGCATAATGTTTGCTCAAATCACTTTAGAAGTTAAATGCTAAATTACTTGTAATGTTAATGGCAATGTCACCATTTATATTCTTACTCTATTGGTGTCTCATTTAGCTGTAGCTGGTTTCAGTCTATTTGCATACAGTGGTAATGCATCAGACATCTACGGAGGTGTTGCCTACACTTCATGAAGAATTGCTTTTGAGGGGAAAGTATATTGTTGAGAAGAAGGTGACACTATGATAGGTTGAAAAGGCCATTGGTGCATTATATTATACTTCTATGTGGGTGTAGATGTGATGTGTGTGTGTCCATTTAGCATGCAGGGTATGTGTGACACTGTAACCCCCCCACATTGTATACCAATATACCAACAGCCTCTCCGCCCCCTCACCCCTGCCTCTCCATCTCATTGTTGTAATAGATTTGTAAGGTGATAGCAGCACCTTGATAATTGCCTTGCCGACAGGTGGTCATCCAACACCACACTATCTCGTTAGCAGTCCCCCTTTTAGGAGCAGCAATCTTATAATTTCAGCGCAGTAACCTTTCAGAGAGGGTAAGCTGATTGTTGGCATAGCAAAGCAAGTTGTTTTTCCATCTTGGGTTCTTCGCCGTAAGCTGGAATTCTCTGTTCTCATGAATAGTAATGCCAGTTACAACGTGGATGGACTTGAAAAGAAGTGGCATTGTTAAGGGGTAACGACGATGCTACACTTTAAACCAGACTATCAAAACAAGGTAAGGTGACCGTAGAGTTCTGAAGTTACACAGACAGCCGGCCTAGCTTCCTGCTGGCTATCTTATGTAGCCGAATGCAATTCATCATTAATGTGCCAGGAATTAAACTGTTGGGGTGCTTGAAATTCAGCTGGTAGAAAACCCTGAGTTAAACGAGGCCAAAAGCAAGGGACTGAGGTTTTATTCCGGAGGCTGATGTATGGAAGCTAAATGCCCAAGTGCAGCTTGTGCAGGCCTTCCACAAGGAGCAGTAACAAGTGTATTTATCTGGCAGCAGTGTTACTCTAGCACATTTAGCAGGGAAACATATAGCCAAACTACAAGTTCCACTTTTTAGCGTATATAACTCAGGGAGCATTGCACTAGTATTATTCAAACCAAAAAAAAAAAAAAGAAAAAGAAAAAAGAAACTATTTGACAAATTATATTTTCTGCCTGCAAGGTGCAAGGCAGTAAATAACAATACACAATTGTGCTGCACGGTTTTGTGGTCTCTATTCCCCTGTTACTATTCTCAGCACAGCATTTGGGACAACGCTGAGTTTAATCTAACATGATTTGAGCAGTGACACTGCTGTATTGAATTTGTATTCTGAGGGTACATGTTTTTTTTCAAACCATGCAAACAAAATTATAATACAAAATACAGACCAGATAAACTGTGCTCTAGTTCCCAGAGAATAGAGATGACAGGGTCAGGTCTGGTTATATTTTCTTCCACTATCTGGCACCTCGTATGTTCTGTACTCTTCAATCATCAGAAACGACTGGAAATTAGATTAGGAGAGCTGCATAATGGGATTCTTTGATTATGGCTGCTGCTGTGGCTGTAAATGTTGAAGCAATTAATAACACAATAGTTAAAAACAGTTTTTCAATGATTCCAGCTGTATGAAATTTATTATTTTTCTTTTGGCCAAATGTGATGTGGCTTGTTTTATTGTTTGACATTTTCAACTTGAGGCATTAAATTCCAGTTTAGATTTGTAGCTTTAACTGATTTGGCCATGTTTCTGTAATGTTTTGTTTTTGTGTAAAATATTTCACATCAAAACCTCGGTGACCTGATGAAGGTCAGTGTCTTGAAGCTCTGCAGACCAAAGTCTCAGTTCCAGCTGACCTGATTTGTTGTTCCTTTTTTTTGGCAGTTTGGACAATTACAGTTTTGTTTTATATGCAGACATAAATGCCCCTGCATGTCAGTCTACTTTTTTGTCCAGTGTTTCCAAGATTAGTCAACAAAACAGGTCATAGCTGACACATTGGTTGTATGAGCGTCCAGTAGCTTAACACAAAATGCACATAAGCTAGTCAGTCTCTCTCTCTCTCTCTCTCTCTCACACACACACACACACACACACACACACGTACACAGCAGATTATGAGAGTTGTTTCGCCACTGTTTTGTCATTTGCACAATGGCTTTAATGTGAGATAAGAAGACTCTGTTTAAGCTGCCATCCTATCCTGCTATTAGAGTTTGGATACCTGAGGTGTCTGCCCATTGTGTGTATACTTGCCGACTATATATATGTGTGACTGTGCAGTATCTGTGTCTTTACTTTATGCACACAGTTGTGAGAATTTGTTCATGTGTTTGTATGTGTATGTGTGCGTAGGTGTGCATGGTGCACCAGTGTGTATAGCTGGCAAGCTGGCTGTGTTTTTAGTCGGTTTAAATAGTTCATAAGGGATCTTATCTATCTTGACAGCAGTGTATGTGGAAACCCATATCCTGCTGGCAGGAACGGCCATTAAACATAAAGCAGGCATAGCTTTGGTTTAGTTGGATGAGTAGTCAACACTGACAATTTGATAGGGCTAATTCCTTTGAATGCAGCAGCACACAGAACGTGTTGATGACAAAAGTGATAGGATGTTACAGAGAAGAAATGTAGAGTCTGAATGAGAGGGATCAGGAGTTGTCATGTCACGCGTGTTTAGAAAGCAACTCTGGAAGCAAACTGTTTCCAAGGTCATTCAGGTAGGAGAATTCATGCAATATTTTTGTTTTTTTGAGGTGTTGTTTGGGTGTCTTTGTCCTCTCCCATTTTTGTTTTCCACATAATTTTATCCATATAATTCCGGCGCTTAATGCTAAGCACCAGCTCTGATGGCATTTTTCTTTCATCATATTGTGATTTGAATGTAAATAGGCAAAACTAACAGCATAACTTTATGCATAACTGATGCACTGGCTTTGGAAGAGGAATAGAATGGAAGTAGGCTGAACAATTATTTTCAATGTTTACCTTTTCAAGGTTTTGCTAGGAACTTGCAGAAACTTGGACTACTTCTATAAATGTTGCAGGAGTTACCACATAATATGCTACAAAAAGCATTTTCTCACAGCAATTTCCTCCTATTTCCCAATTCCAAAATTCACAGCTTGCTTACTGTGGAGAATGCCAATCTAGCTATTATATTCTTATCTCAGGATGGGGCTTTGTTCACTTCTGAAAGCTGGTTATGTTTTGGTTGCTGTTACTATATGAGCCTGTCAGTGCCAGACTCTGTGTCTGTGTTCCTGTCCATGTGAATGGAACTGACTAAATGTGGATTTGTGCGTGTGTGTTGCTGTCTGTCACTGTGTGAGCCTCTTGTTGTTGGCTAGTGTGCTTTGTGTATCTGTGCATTGTATTCAGTGGTGGCTACTGAGTTGGTTTGAACCATCTGCAATTCACTGATCAGTTTGTGTCTGTTTGTTTGTTTGTTGGGCTGTGGGCTTAAGCCTGAGCTGGCTGCTTGCTCAATTTGAAAGACAGACATCCACATGAACACACACACACACACACACACACACACACACACACACAAACAAGGTAGCCAGCAAAGGAGAGAGGTAGCAGGTGTGATATGGCTGGTCGCCCAGCAACTGTTGGCTTGGCATGCTTTATTATGGTCTGTATGGTCTTGTTATCTGCAGTGTGAGTGATTTTGCGTGCGTGTGTGTGACTTCTAAATGGTTAGTATGATTTGCTGCTAAAGACGGGCCATATTTCTTTTATTACAAATATGTATTCAATTAATTAAATTAGATTCAGATTCAGATTCAGATTCAGATTCAGAAAACTTTGTTGATCCCTGCAGGGAAATTGCTTTGTTGCAGTACCAGTTGCTCAGTATACAGTTAGAAAGAGGGATAGATACTTAAAAAATGTAAAAGAACTACTATAAAAATAACATAGCAATAATAATAACAGTGAGAGTAAAATGTGCAAGTGCAGCTGCAAATGTAAATGTGCCAAGGGTAATGCAAGTGTGTAAATGGAAAAATAAAATAATAATAAATTATAAGAGGAATGATCATAAATGCACAGTATAATCAAAATGAAAATAATGCTTATAATGTAAATAATTAAGTGGATAGAGAAAAATGTGCAAAGTGTGGTAGAAATAGGCAGAAACCAGTATGAACATCAGTGCAAAAGTGTAAACATACAAAGGTAGATTAACTGTAATTAACAGTAATTTAACCCTAAAGTGCAAAAATAAACCGGTGATAAGTGTAAAGTGGGAATCGACAGTCCAATTGACAGTATAATACAGTAATTTAGACCTGAGTTAGATGTACATGTGCATAATGTACGTATATGTATAATGTATATGTATATTATGTATATGTACATGTGTACATGTACATGTACACAGTCACTTAGAGAACCAATGACAAGTAGAGACTACTTTTTTATCACTTTGCAAACTGTTCTTTTTTCGTGCACCCTCAATCATCTGCAATGATAAAAATCACTGTGGTCCAATGGCAGAGGTAATGTTAAGATTGGTAGTGCAAGTAGTGGAAACAAAATGCCTAGTGCTTGTGCAGTTTGTGTGACACTTGTAATAATACTGGGTCCAGCCTTACCTGTCCACAGTAATGCTCCTGAGCTCATGACTGGCTCCTGGCACTGCCTCACCACAGCTGGAAGACTCTGCTCAGTGACTACAAAAGAAAAGAGTAACACATGTCTTACACATCCAGGAGGTCACATAACCATTTCAAAATGGGCCACCTGCATTTTAAAAAGCAGTCAGGCTATTCCATTCCAGTAACTCCCACAATTAGAATCAGAGTCAGAGTCGACTACAAGTGCTGAGATGAAAGAAAGCCTGCAAAGTTAGTTCAGGCAGACAACTCAAGTGGTGCTACAGCCCACTTATTACCATTACTAATTGGCTGGTCTGTTTAAGCTGCCAAGCTCATTCTGTACTGATGTTTGCCCTGCTATTTCAAGGACTGCTGCTGCCACCCAGCCATATTTCACCCCACCACCACTCCAGCATCCACATGTGGGATCTGTTTTGTTTATCATTACCAATAGGAGGTTGCAGTTGATCTCTCTCCCTGCTCTGACTTTTGGCTAGCTTTTAATTGTTATGCTTTGTAGGGAGGTATGCATAACATCAGACATGATGCCAAAATAAAATTTGAAATTGTTTATTCTCAAAAATAATTTTCATATTCACTTGTGCTCTTTGCCACATTAAATCATTTTGCATGTTTTGTGACCAATGCACCATTCCTTTTGGTGACTGTTTGAAACTGCTGCCTCTTTTTACTTTGAAAATGCACGTGTAAGTGGTGAGTGCCTGCTAATGAGCAATGTGTGGCTGCCTTTGTGAGTGTGATTTAGTTGGGATGAGCTGAAGCCCTTTTTCTTGTGGTGTTTCTGTTATTTTGACCATGCCTGCAGCCCTGTAGGTTGAGCACATTGGTGACGTCATATGAGAAAGTTTGGCAATTGCCTGGAAAAATTTCAATTTAAGCTCCTCCCTTGCTGACTCAGGGCATCACTTGACACCACTTGGCAAAATCGGGACCTGCACGTGGCAGTACTGTAGTTTTCTCATCTCTGTTTGTTGCCAAGTTCCCCTCTGTGCAGACCATGTTGACACTCGCAGCCTGTGTGTTTGTGCCCTTTCCCATCCTGTAGGTTAATAGCTATGTTTGCCCTCTTTCCTGTCCAGACTTGTTGGTAGGCTTCACCTCACTCTGGCTTCCCATGCATGACCTCTGTGCCTAGAAGGAAATCAATACCTTTAATGTTACCAGCCTGATGTTCACCCTCTTGTTCTTTTCTTCTCTCTAACCTTTTCAACCACAGCCAGTGTTTGTCTTGATAATGACAAAAGTAATCAAATACTCATGACTTACTTTATGATGTGATTACTTCAATGGATGGTAAACCCAATTAATAATGGGACTTTTCTTATTTAGTATTATTCTTGCATATCCCTAGCTTCAAAATCTCCCAAGACTTGAGAGTTCGTAAAAGTCAATAACTGTAATAAAATGGAGTTTTAGGGGCTGCATTTTCTACAGTAATCCATTCCAGCAGGGCTGGGTAGGCTTTAGTTCCTCTTGTAGGGTAACAATATTGTCCGGACTCTGGTAAGATCAACCAGCTGTCCAGCAAAGTGAAAATATCCCGCTTGCTGGAAAAGAAATAGCTACGGCTCTAACTAGGTCTGCAACAATATGTTAGCTAATGTTTTCAGAGATAACATTGCTGAAGAGCTCACTTTCAAAAAACTTAAACTTTGGAGGGTTGTAATAACTAGTAGAGTTGATGAGACCATCACTAGCTAGAGCTGCATATTAGACTGAACTGCTTTGCTAGCCCTAACCTCTTATGATATAAAGTCAGACTGGTAAAAAAAACAAGTGTGAATTCACAATAGCTGCGACCAGTGTGCACATGCATTCATGTGTGTATACATGCATTCACACACACACACACACACACACACACACACACACACACACACACACACACACACACACACACACACACACACACACACACA
>OMKZ01037914.1:3807-17713 GCA_900302535.1 Neoniphon sammara | reverse complement strand
CTGCTGTTTTTTTTTTCCCCCTGAGAAAAAAGCAGAATAATCATGAACATGTGATCTCTTTCCCTGATAGAAAACACAGGTGCTGGTTTAGAGATTAGATGGCAACCTCAAGTCTCCAGAAAGTCAACTTTTAAGGAACTAAGAAAAAAATGATCCCTTTGTCAGAATAATAATTTCAGCTAGCTATGATTTTTAGGCCTTGGGATCATGAAAATAGCACAGTTTCAGTTTTCAGTTCAATGGAGGTGCCACAGTCAAAGGTGCGCAGTTTTTGTGTGACATCAGTGTTTGGCATATTATTGAAAGCCCCTACCAATTCCAGCAGCATATGAGGAGGGTTCAAAGAAGACGACGAGGGATTTTATGGGCAGAAAATCATTTCCTCGGGCTCTCTCTCCCTTTCTCCTCCCATGTGTATGTGTGTGTACAAAGATGAGAGTGAAATTTGGTGAACCATTTTGCAATTCATGTACAGTTGTTGAGGACAGAGATGGAAATTGAATGGAAATTGTTACTGGGGTTTTTAGCCTTTACAGGTCCTGCCATATTGCTTCATATTTTTCCAATGGCATATTTTGAAAAGTGGAAGCAGGCAGAATTTGCCGTATTCCAACTTGAGATTTTAAGAAGCCTGTCTCATTTACAGTATGATGATCTATACCAGTATATCAGCCATGCGGCAGACATTTAAGAGTGTGACTTATATGGTGACCTGAAGCTGAAAGACAAGCCTAGCTGTAAAGACATGTTACGTACTCCAGCCCTCTCTGACCTATTCTGTATGATTGGATAATTAGCTTAAGAAACACTCTGAAGACCCCCCCTATCCTCCAAGTCTTCCTCCATCCTCTACCTCTTCCAGATGGCAGCACCTCAGACATTTCAGCATCTGTGATCCAGGCCGTTCCCTTTCAAGCCAGAAACTACCACAAAAGTGTGTCGGAGAACAAGGAGATAGTCAAGCTGGTTTCTGTCCTCAGCACCTCCATCACCTCAACCAAAAAGGTACCATAGGATGGAGCTGGAGCAAAAAAGGTTCTTCAGTTTCATTGAAGGATGTGTATTACATCACTTGAGTTGGACAACCCTGTACAGTGCAGAATGATATATGATGAGCAAGCAACATTTTTTCCAAATAAATTAAAATCTATATAAACTATCCTTGTTTTGGATTGGGTTACACGTGTGCATAATCAATCTAAATGTAGGAATTCAAATGAAAGGGTATATGCTGTACATTTAATACTATAAATGTACAGCAGAATAAATTTTAATTCCCATAGACACGTGACCTTGTCATATCATGCTAAATCTAAATGAATATTTTTAATATTTGCTCATTCCTGTGTTATTTTATTGTTGTCCAGGAGGTCATGACCGCACTAGAGCGTTTTAGCCATTACCACCACATCTGGAGAAAAGACCGTGAAGACACTATCCAGAAGTAAGGAGTGACTAACTCAACACTGATTGATAGATTTATTACCTTACGTGACACTTACCTCTGAGCCCTGAGATTTTTACTCACAATACATGCAGCGCAGCAAGTTACTGCCAACCAGTGCAATGCAGATAATCTAGAATTACATGGTAATATCATATATCATTCATGCTTTTTGGTTTGTTTACTTCAGGTTCAGCCAGGGGAGTCCCTTGCTGTCAGAGTTTGAGAGCCAGATCCTTTACTATCGAGATCTGGAGCTGGAAATAAATGCCGAACCAGAGTACATCACTGTAGGGGCTCTGGCCCTGTTTACAGGTGAGATTAAGATGCTAAACCCTCCTGGGATATTGATCCCTTTGGCAGGGGTTTGTAAACACACCTAGCCCTGGACTTACATCAGAAATGTAGTTTTATTCTTGCCCTGAGACCCAGGCTTATAAAAATGTATTTTTCGTTCTGCCAGGTGCAGTGTGAACCCACCAGACACTGTATATGCCCACAACTCATTTTGAATTCTGTACCATATTTAAACACATAAGATCCTACAGTGTATTTCAGAATAAATTGAATCTGGAGTTTTAGACTAGTGTTTTGCCAGAATAATGTCACTGTGATGAACTGGCTCTGTTCATAAGATGTGCTTACTGTTCCACGGGTTAATTAACAGATCATATAACTCTTAATATCATAAGAGTCACTGATGTGTCTTTAATCCGCGGCTCAAGATCAATGGAGAGCCTTTAAGGACATTTAAAAGCAGAACTATAGTGGCCTATGTATAGTGAAAATTGAAATTCATAGATTAGGAGAATCCAAAAGCCTGTCCATCAGCTGCTATCGCAGTTACCTACATATCTAATAATCCTCAATGTATAGATAATATCTTCAATTTGAAGATTTCTGCACATGTGCAGGTGAGTCTTTGCCCATGGCATATGCTATAGCAGAACATCTTAAAACACAGAATGTTAAAAATACTTGTTTAAAAATAAAAAGGTTTTGGCACAGTCGTCCCCATGTGCCTTCAAGTATGCCACTGATAATAGCGTTCAGGGTTACTTGATTTTGTGAAATCTGATGAAAAAGTTTTAGAACATTTCTTTCTCGATTTCTGATTCAGTGATAATCTGAAGAAAATCTTATGCCAGTGTGATATTTCAAATTGACCCTGCTCTGTGAGTAATCCACCACTAATTTCTGCATGTTGGCCTCTGTTTTTTTATCAGCGGACCTGAAGATGTCACTCACGGCTGAAACCAAGAGTTGGATAGTGGACTACGGCCTGTACTGTAACAAAAAGTACCGTTCAGAGATGGAGCAGATCTTTGCTTTTGTAGATGAAGCAGGAAAGAAGCTTAATCGGCAGATCAAAGACCTGGATGACATTCGCATCGCTATGGCAGCACTCAAAGAGATCAGAGAGCACCAGATATCTATTGATTTCCAAGTTGGACCAATAGAGGTACATCACAGCATTAAAATGTCTTCCCTACAATAAATGAAAGCACTTTATTAGTATTTATCAGAGTCCTTCAAGTGTATGAGAGTGGTGTTCAATAGTGCAATGTAAATATATGAGGGTTTTAGTCATTAAATCTGCAGTAAGCATTTCAGTAGTGTTTATGAAGGTTTTTCAGTAGTGTGCCACCGAATTTTTACAGAAAATGTTATAGTTGGTCCGAGCAAAAGGCCAACAGCAGGTCAGAAAGAATTCATAAAGTTAAACTCTGACAATGGCTGTATATCTATTTGATTCATGACCAATATGATGCGTATTTGAATTGTTGGTATTTCTGCTCTGTCAGCATCGTGGCTACCGTTGTCTGAGATGGCAGGTGAAAGCTTTAACACATGCTGCCTTCGAAAACACCCTCTGTCTTTTACCTCTCCCCTCAGGAGTCATATGCCATGCTCCATAAATATGAGCTGTCGGTAGCAAAGGAAGAGGCCGAGAAGGTGGATACGCTGCGTTACACCTGGGAGAAGCTGCTGTCCAGGGGCACAGAGGTGCAGAACGAGCTGGTGGCCCTGCAGCCCAACTTCAGAGGAGAGCTGATCAGCAACGTCGAGACCTTCCTGGAGGACTGCCAACACTTCTACCTTGAATATGAGAAGGTGGAGAGAAAAAAGAAAACTGGAACAAATTTGCACAGTAGCGCGCAGCTTTGACGGATAATCAGTATTGTTGCAGTATAGCAAGATAGTGATCCATGACAGTAGCCATGGAGTCAGTGTGGCAAGGTAGTGAAGCAGTATTGTGATCCATGACACTGGTTCTCTTGGCACCAATGTAGAAAGATGCGTGTGACGGTGACCGTAACCATAGAGCCACTGTAACAAAACTATGATCTGTGACCCCGTGTGTGTGTGTGTGTGTGTGTGTGTGTGTGTGTGTGTGTTTACACAGTTCACACATGCATGCAAGGGTTCAAACAATCCTCTCAACCACCACTGTTGTGCTAATTTCCCTTTCAGCTATTTATTTTAATTACAGTGGATAATTAACTTGGCTTGATTAAGACTGTAACTGGTAACTGCTGACACGACCTACTTTCCTCTGTCTGCTCCAGGACGGCCCCATGGTAGTGGGACTGGCTCCTCAGGATGCCAGTGACAGACTCATCATGTTCCAGGTTTGTTATTCAGTCTCTGAGGCAGAAATAGCACTTCTGTAAATAGTTTAGTCTGTCAGTCAGTTAGTTTGAATTAGGAGTTTTTGCCACTTCATCTTGATTTCAATGAATGCAAATGAAAAGTGTGCTTTATTTTTTGTTACTTTAGTCTAGGTACAGTTCATTTGCTTACACTTTGCTGTTTTTATTGCATTCCATGGTATGCATTTCAAGAGTATCAGTGAAGTATTTAGTCTGAACATACATAGACATCTTAGAAGAATTGGTTGATATATGAGATAATTATAATTTTATTTTGTGAAACACTGATTTTAGGCGCACTCTTACTATTCTCCTTTTCAGAATCGATTTGACAACCTCTTCAGGAAGTACATCACTTACACAGGCGGAGAGGAGCTGTTTGGACTTCCTGTTACCCAGCATCCTCAGCTGCTGGAGATTAGGAAGCAGTTGGCACTGTTGCAAAAGCTGTATGGCCTGTACAACAACGTCATTGATACAGTCAACGGTTACTACGACATCCTCTGGGCTGACATCCACATCGAGAAGATCAATAATGAGCTATTGGACTTCCAGACTCGGTAAGACAGTGGTGCATTTACATCTACATCTAACATTTTATCTTAATTTTTCTCTAAAGTAAATTGAACTGACCAGTACTTTCTATCTGAGGTGAGTTGACCTAAGGTGAGCTGTGCTGAACTAAGCTAAATTGGAACTCGAATTGGTGGTAAGATATGTTTGGGAAAGTTCACGTGCCATGAACTGAAATGAAAGATTTTTGTGCATTATTAAACCAAGCTGAGCTTACAGCAATTAAGCCTGGTTGAGGTTTCACACCAAGGCTTTTATATCAAGAAGAACAGCAAAAGAACGAAGGAGGAAGAACGACAATATTTCCAATAGGGAAATGGTTTTTCAACAGCTACTCCCATGTCATTTCTCTTTATGTCTTGATGTGGAGGCCTTCCCCTGGAGTTATGCTATAATGTGTCTCATAGAGTTGCATGAATGCTCGGAAGAATTTTAGTTCCACTGTCCTGTCCTCTTTACCTGTGCACTCTGTCCTCTGAAAGAGACTGTATTTTGTGCCCGTCTTGCAAGGAAATCGGAGGGAAAAGAGGCTTGGAGAATAGGAGGTAAAGGCATTCCACCCTGAGGAGAAGGCTGCTTTTGAAAATGTCTGCACTTTTTGTGATGAGAAATGAGCGTGGAGGATGTGGGGCACTTACCTTGTGGTAATGTGCCCTCTTAGCAGCCGTAAACATGTGCTCATACAACAGAGTTGAAGAAGTCAGGGAAAGTCCCTCCTCTGGTAGAAATCTGTTAAATTAGGAAGTATACATTTGCACTGGGTCCGCTGTTATGGCCTGGTGCACTGTTTTGCATTTTTATTATTCTGAATTACCCCAGTTTTGATTACATGCTAATTCTGTGGATGCAACAGCACAGTAACATGATAAAGTATGCTAAGTATTTGATTTGTATGTATTCTAGGTTTCTGAACATACAGAAACAATTCAATGACCAGAGTAAATCTTTCTCCTCCAGGTGTCGTAAGCTGCCCCGTGCCCTGAAGGAGTGGCAGGCCTTCCTGGACTTGAAGAAAACCATTGACGAATTCAATGAGTGCTGTCCCCTGCTGGAGCTCATGACCAACAAGGCCATGATGACCCGCCACTGGAAGAGGATAACTGAGGTGATGATACCAAATGCATATTCAGTGAAACAAAACCAAGACATACTTTCATTTATAATATCAGGCTTCACTTTGATGATAGTTATTTTCCTGATATTTGTCATGTCAGTGCCTGTCTTGTTCTGTATAACATGCATTTGCTTGACAACCTAATTGCCTTTTCTTTTTACCAATATGTATCATCTCATGTATTCCAGGTGACGGGGCACAGTTTTGAGGTGGAGACAGACACATTCAAGCTGCGTAACATTATGGAGGCTCCTCTGCTCAAATGTAAAGAGGAAATTGAGGTAAGAATGGATAGCAAAGCTAACAGAGATATTAAAGATATCAGTCCTGTGTAGAAACTTTTGCTTTATAATGGGTGAAAAAATGAATCGGCACTTTCAAACTTTGAAAATTGTGTGCATTTAGATGATTTATACCTGATAAACTTGGGCAGAAATGTAGGCAAGTGTGTAATACCTTGCCCCAACAGTGCTATTTTCTCAGTAAATGATGACAAGGGGTCTACATGTCTTATCCTGTGTCCACTCTAACATTCATCAAAGATTAGGAGGAATTCTGATACAGGAACAATCTAGTGTTTAAGTGTATGGGAGGAGGTTGGGCAGTATGCACAATCACAATGAAGTACCACTAATCTAACAAGATGGAGGTTTTGGCACAGATAGATGTGTGATTGGACTCTAGCAGGCATTTCCATGCAGAACTTTAAATCAACCATAGACACATTTATAGTGTGGTTGTCGGCTTGTACTCTGTTGTTTTAAATCAATCAGACATGTTTATAGAGTTCTGCAAATCACCGAATGCTGTTCTGGTTAATCTTCATGATTTCTGCATTGGCAGTTTTCTAGTGTTGTTGCTGGTAGTGATGATAATGGTAATGAAGTAAATGAAAAAAAAATGTTAATAGTGATGATGGTGATGATGATTATGTTGATGAAGATAATTAAAGCTAGTGCATGGTAGGCAGGATGGATATGATGAGGGTCATGGTGGAATGAGGATTTATTTGATTTTGTGTGTGTGTAAGTGTTTTTTGATGAGGTTGATGCAGCCATTTGGTACCATTGTTACTCTTACAAATATTGGTGTTTCTTCTGCAGGACATCTGCATCAGTGCAGTGAAAGAGCGGGACATTGAGCAGAAGCTGAAGCAGGTGATTGCCGAGTGGGACAACAAGACTTTTACGTTTGCCAACTTCAAGACCCGCGGAGAGCTTCTCCTGAGAGGTGACAGCACATCAGAAATCATTACCAGCATGGAGGACAGCCTGATGGTGTTGGGGTCTCTGATGAGCAACAGGTACGTAAATAATGGACATTATTAGGGTTCTAACAAGGACCATGAGATTGAAATGTGTCAGAGCACCATCCAGACTAATTCTGTTGATGGAGTCCATCACTGGGAGGATGGATGCTTCATGGATTTGGGAGATGTGATTTATTTAATGTTTTTTCTCTTTTGAAGCAGCACTCCATTCCCAAAGAGGCCTTATTTGTAGAGCCACCAGCTTACATCTATTCCCTGAGCAAGTATACTTTGCAAGAGGAAGCATAATGATGGGAATAGCCTATGGGTCTGTTCGCTCCAGTACCCTGCTTGTTACCTAGAGACTTAGAAATGTACTGAAATTTTCGACTTGAGTCTATATTTCCAGTTATCTCAAAAATGATAGCTGATGTTCATGCTAATTGCTTTGTATGATCTTAGAGTCTCATTATTTCAGATTGAATGATATGCATTATTTGGGTGAAACAGTAGTGGTAGGAATAACACTGTTTTAATCCCGCTCTTGGAAATTCCTAATTCCTTCATCACAGAAACAATAAAGCAATGCAAGGCACAACACCAAGCACAAAGAAGACATAACGCATACACACAACCATACATATACACAACACAACAACAAGATAGTCTGAAATTTAGTCATGGCTCTCCTATTATACAATTCACTGAGAGATTCAATACTACATCCAGTAGTTAAACCAACCAGCTTTCTGCTTTCCTGGAAGTGTCATTTGCTTTTGATTTGGTTCTCTTCCAGCAAATGAGGATATAACAGAGAGCACTAGCAGGAACGCTGTGATTAAAAAATCATTGCAAATGCTCAAGCATTAATGAGTGTAACTGGCAGTGTTGATTTTAGTGCTTTCAGAGTTAAAGTAGTACTGGCAGTTTTAATTTGTAGCATCTAATCACAAACATGGAAAGACCTCAGTTTGATAAGGAAACAGAGCCAAGATTCTGCTTGCTATTAAATCAATAAAAAAAAGTTTAATTACAGAATCAGTGACAATTTTGACTGTTGCAAATGTAGTTTATTTACCAAATTATGCTTATTTAATTACATCACTTGAAAGTGCTGAATCATTCTTCTCTGAGCAATAGTACCTCTCATGCCACTGTGGCTAAGATGGTAAATTAAAGCTAATCATTGCGTCTTTGACAGACTTGTTAATACACACATGGTCAGTTTAACTGCGTACCACAGTGGACTAGAGTATGACATAGAGCAGTTCTCAGTTTGGTTAGAGTGGACTCCAGGGTGTTTTCTGAGGCAGATTGAGGCAGGATGGAGAAAAATACCTCATGCACTTTAAATCACATCAACTGAACAAGCTGTGACTTCTGTCAGATAATGACTGTTAAAGTAGGTACAGCTCATACAGGCGGTTGCTAATATGAGTAATTTCCTCTATTATTCAATCTTATGTAACACTATAGTCATATGCATATGGTAAATCTAATAATCTGACATAACTCCTTCCACAGGTACAACACTCCATTTAAGGCCCAGATTCAGAAGTGGGTGCAGAATCTGTCCAACACCACAGATATCATAGAGAACTGGATGACAGTCCAGAACCTCTGGATCTATCTGGAGGCCGTGTTTGTAGGGGGAGACATCGCTAAACAGCTCCCGAAGGTACTTTACATTACTGTGTGTTGTATGCATTCTGTGCTACTAGAGTGAAATTATGCAATTATATGGGTAGCATCCCAAAACACAGAAATCTCCTCTTTTCCCTTTTTGTTCATTTACATAACCAAATTGGAAAACCACACACACAAATTTGCACATTTTTTGCACTAAAGATTAGAGTAGATGATATTTAATTCTGAAATTTGATTCATTGACAGGCTAATGAAAAACAGACAGCTGACATTTAATATTATGGCTAATACTGTAATTAAATGCAACTCTAAAAATTAAGATGTCCTGTATGCATTTTGTATTTCCATTTTTACTTATTTTCGGCTGTTTGTTAACAGCTAACATTGTCTCCCATTTGTAGAAAATATGTGACAACTTTAGGTCCAAGACCAATTATTAAAAATGGATTAAAATGAACAGGCAAACCAACAGTTTTGACAATGCAACCTGACTTTTAGCAAAAGCAAGCAGCATAAATCACCATGAACCTCAGATATGAGTGATTATAAAACAAACAAAAATATCTACCTTAGGAAGCAAAGCGTTTCTCCAACATCGACAAGTCATGGGTGAAGATCATGACGCGAGCCCATGAGATGCCCAACGTGGTGCAGTCATGTGTTGGAGACGAGACCATGGGGCAGCTGCTTCCTCACCTTCTTGAACAGCTGGAGATCTGCCAGAAGTCCCTTACAGGGTGAGGAGGAACTAATCCAATATCACAAAGTACTCAAACCAAGACAAATAATGTGACAGGGTGTCTCTGCGCAAAGTGCCTCAATAAGTAATAAAGGTAGGAAGGGGATATATGAAAACATAGAAAATTGATTGCACTAATTTAACATAAATATACAGCAAAAAATAGACAAAGTGTTTAGGAAAACTAAAACTTTCAAATAATTTCCAGTATAAAGCTCTAGCTTAGTAGGTGAAAAGGACATTTTTGGGGATTTTTTTTACTGCAACTTTTTTTGATATATATTGTCAAATATATAAAAATATATAAACATAAAAGTATATTCCTCAGTTGCACATTTCAGTTGTACTAAAAAACAACAAAAAAAAGACTTGATGCTCATAGACTTTTTTGTTCTTACAGCTACTTAGAGAAGAAGCGCCTGCTGTTCCCACGTTTCTTCTTTGTGTCTGACCCTGCCCTGCTGGAGATCCTGGGCCAGGCCTCGGACTCCCACACCATCCAGGCCCATCTCCTCAACGTCTTCGACAACATCAAGTGTGTCCGCTTCCATGACAAGGTGCATTCTTCATTGTTCTGCTTAGACTGGGTACTTGTTTGTCTTATTCACTCAACCCTCTGATAGATCAGCATCACATCAGCTGACAGCAAGTCAAGACAAAGGCATCTTGGATGGGTATCAAATACTCTGACTCTCTTGTTTGTCACAGAATGTGCTGAAAAATAGAATCAGAATGAAATAAAATGAAGTAATGTACAATTGAATGCCATAGATTTTTTCTCTTATATGTATCAGAATTTCCTGTGTATTTCTTCACAGAATAGAACCTAGGCTCTCTGTGATTTTAATTAATAAAACATGTTGACTCCCTCAGATGTACGACCGTATCCTGGCTATATCGTCCCGGGAGGGGGAGACTGTGGAACTGGAGCGTCCCGTGACAGCAGAGGGAAATGTGGAGGTGTGGCTCAATGCCCTGCTGAAGGAATCCCAGAGGTCTTTGCACCTGGTGATCCGGCAAGCTGCTCTCGCCATCCAGGACTCTGGCTTCCATCTTATTGACTTCCTCGACTCTTTCCCCGCTCAGGTGGGTCAGCAAGAGTCAGATTCTATTAATTAGCCTCTCAAAAAGTTTCAAAACTTGGTTTCTAGGACAGAAAGTTGTGTGAAAGGAAGAGAGAAAACATTGCATGCTGTGTTTACCAGCCCTGGGCTTTCTCCTGCAAGTAAACCATCTGTAAAAATTGATATGTTATCCAAGGAGTAATACTGAATACACCAGCATCATGAATAAAGGTAGAAATTTTAGGGGAAGGACTTACATTCTGTAATTCAGAGGAGGATATCTGAGATGCTTCATGTGATTTCTTGGATTGTCAATGAACTTTCCAAGATCATTTCTTATTGTAAACTCAGTATTCTCAGTTTCATGTCCAGCGGGCCATCATGCCAATTTTTTTATGGTTTGATTTACGATGCCATGACCAGGCTAAATGTACTTCAGTGGAACTGCCACCGTATTTTTATACTCTGGAATGTCATACAATGTTGTAATTACCAAATATCTCTGTCCTTGTTACCAGGTGGGCTTGCTGGGTGTCCAGATGATTTGGACAAGGGACGCTGAAGAAGCTCTGACCAATGCGCGCTATGACCGCCGCATCATGGCCAAGACTAACCAGCTCTTCCTGGATCTGCTCAACACACTGATTGACATGACAACAAGGGACCTGGGGGCTGTGGAGAGGACCAAGTACGAGACCCTCATCACCATTCACGTCCATCAGAGGGACATATTTGATGACCTGGTGAGTAGAAAAGTAAAGTGATATTTTGTTGTTGTTGTTGCTGCTTTTGTCTCACCTCCTGTCACACAAGTTGAATTATCCAAAAACTATATCCCACTTCTCTTCCGCAGATTGTTATTAGTTGACACAAATATGTACTGAGCTAGCCTAGATTAAAAGATTTACTTTGTAGAAGTAGACGTTTTGTCTTCTACTTTGATTTTATCAAGTCAAAGGATAACAAGAACATTGCTAAATTCTGTATAAAAAGACTTTCCACTGCGAATAACAAACAACACATCAAATCTCTTGAGCCACCTGGTTAAACAGCATCACAGCACCAAACTTCATCACATATTACCCTCAAGTCAGACTTAAAAGGAGGAGAAGAAAGCAGACAACAACAGCACAGGCTATAGAGAAAAAATACTTAAGTAAATGCATGCCAAGTAGAGTTCTTGGAAATCAATGGAGTCTACTTCACTTCCTGCCTGACTTCAGCTCTAATCATTCCTGCAGAAGCTGTCAGCTGAAGTAAATAGTTATCCCTATCTTTGAGCAGGACAGCTAATGCAGTTGCTAATTTTGGAAGTGCAGTGGAAATGTGATTTAAGTAGGAAAAAAGACTGCTGATCTCAGGGAGGAATAAGTGAGGAACAAGTAATAGTAACTTTACTTTGGTTGGCAGGTAACGTGGTTTGGTCTAGTAACATGGTTGGCAGGTATTGAGGGATAAAACAAGCTCTTTACATTTCTGCTCGAGGTTATATCCAATCAGAATCTCATGCTCACCAGTTTCCCTTTGTGTGAAACAGCATTTAATATTCTGACATCCCAGAGGGTTTGCACCTTTCATACACTCACAAGCGGTCAGCTGTTTGCCAAATCTGCTCTTGTTTCAATTTCGATGGTGAATTGGAGAGCACAGCTTTCCTCATCTGCATAGAGTCAGCTCTGCCCGACAAGTGTCCTGAGCTTTGTTTTAATGGCAGCCAAGTGATACTGAAACCTAGAGAAAAGTCTGTCTTTGAAGTCTTCCCTCCAGGCACAGTAAATTGTCTTCCTGGTCTCAGAGGTATGGAGGACCCCATTGTTGAGGTGCTTTTTATCAGTATTATTTAATTCCCTCGAGCTTTGACTTTACTACTTCAACACTGATGTATTCCTTATACTATATTCATTTATTCTTCTCCCCACTCTCTGCCTTGCTAATATTTTTCACATATCCTGTCCTTTCTGCACTTGTCCTATCTTCTCTTTTTTCAACCCCGTTTGCTGTCCTCTTCACCTCACCCCTCCTATTTCATTATACCTCACGTTGTGTGTGTCCTGTCTCCCATCCTCCCTCCTTCCTCTCACCTCATTTTTATGTTTTCATCCTATCCTGCCTTTTTTTATTTTTATTCTGCCAAACCTCACCATCCCATCCTACTTCTTTGCTTATTTTCCCCTTTCTCTCCTCCTTACCTTTCTGTTACCCGTTCTCTGTCTCTCTTCCTTTCCCTTGCCCTTCCCCTCCCTCGCCCTCTCCCTCTCTCCCTCCAGTGCCGGCTGCATGTCAAAAGCCCCAGTGACTTCGAGTGGCTGAAGCAGTGCCGTTTCTACTTCAGCGAGGACTCGGACAAGATGATCATCAACATCACGGACGTGGGTTTTGTCTACCAGAATGAATTCCTGGGCTGCACTGACAGGCTTGTTATTACACCATTGACTGACAGGTAGACGGCCATGCATGAGGGTGCACACACACACACACACACACACACAAACACACACAAACACACACAGACAGAGTTAAAATGGCAGGGCAGCTCTTTCAGCTGTGCTCACAAGCTAGTCATCATGACAGGAAGAGGGACACATGAGAATATGATTTGACTTTTACTCTAAGCAGGACTGAACAATATGGTAAAAAAAATCATATTGAAATTACTTTGACACATAATATGATTGTATTATGATTCACAGTTTTAGTGGGCATGCTAATTATTGCATCATAATTTTCATAGAAAAAAAATACAGATAATTTTCACAGAAAAAAAAAACTATGTGGTTTTTGCTAGGTTCCATGCCAAACAAACATGTTTTCTTTTACATTTACATACTTCATTTACATTTTACCTTAATTTTTCAGTCCTGCTCCATAGTGTTTTCGCAGGCCAGACAGCAGCAGCAAAGTTTCAGATACTGGCGACTGATAAATCTTTTCAGTGCGACGTGGCGGAAATGCCAGCTATGACATTTTAGGAAATTTTAGGGGTTAGAATGTCTACGGCTGACTAATGACAGAATTTGAGGAGCTGTGTGCGTGCGTGCGTGCGTGTGTGTGTGTGTGTGTGTGCGCGCAAGAGAGAGAGAAGTAGAAGTGGGTATAGAGTAAATGAGAAGGGAGTAACTGTTGTTGGTCTTCCACAGTCATCACCTCTGTCACTGACAGGTATGACAGAGAGAGAGAGAGAGAGAGAGAACAAGGTAGAAAATGAGGGAGAGGCAGGGAGAAAGAGAATCAGACACAGGGGGGAGAGACGGAGAGGTCCAACAACAACCATACAGACACAGAGAGAAAAAGATGAGGAGAGACAGGGACAGAGAGAGGGATGTGAAGAGACAGTGGCAGGGAGCTACCAGTGGACATCAGACAGCAGCTCCCCAGAGAAGTGGCATACTGGCCTTATGGCCGCAGGCGCCGAGACAGCCCTG
>OMKZ01037911.1:4991-20651 GCA_900302535.1 Neoniphon sammara | reverse complement strand
AGACTGCATTGTTTTGCATAATTTATGGCAGTTCAGCAGCAAAAGTGATAGTAATTTTTTGTGTTACTGTTTGTAACAGATAGTAAATGGACAGATGATGAAATTTGATCAAAGTATGGGAAAAAAATTGTGAGAAATGAGCACAGTGGGGCTGCAACAGAGAAAAGTGTCCCATCCCTTAAATAGACACACAGTATTTGCCCAAATTAAATTCTGGTGTCAGGGATGTGCACTTCTCCACTCCAAGACTGAAATACAAACTGTCTCCTGAACAGTAAGCGCTCTATCCAGAGAAAGCTGGACTCACCAACATTATATCTTATGCTTCTTTAGCTCCTTTGGTATCCTTTGCCACAGAGCGTCACACACTGACCAGGTTGGTATGCATCATCTTGCTGTGTGCAGTTTCCTGAGAACATCTCACATGATTTCTGGGTAGTGAAGTTCAAATTTTTTCAAACAGTTACCTCTTGCTTCCATTTGGAGGCACCAACGTGCTAACGCTGCTTTAAATTAGCTTTATTAGAATGATCATTTAGTTGTGCAGCAAAGAGCAGATATAATCCTGAAGATAAACAACAGCATTGCCAACCTGAAGTCAGCCTCACAATGAGTCACAGTGCAGTTATACTTGTTAAATTTATTTCTGAAGCATTAGTAACAATAAAGACTTACAATGACGGGCTTTGAAGTGCAACTAAGGACATAAAAACAACTTAAAAAGCAAGGAAAAAATAAATATTTGCTACCATTAGACACATCAAGCCCGGCACTTTCCCGTCATGAGATGATTGACAGCGGTGAGTCGTATTTAGTGGAAATTTGATCCATCTGCATTGCATCAAAGCTGTGTATAATCACCATGATGACTGTCAGGGAGCTGTGGACCTGCAACATCAGGCCCTATCTGAGTGTGTGTGTGTGTGTGTGCGTGCGTGTGTGTTTATTTGATGCAGTGATTTAAGGCTCAGAGCCCAGGTTGAAAGTACAATAGGTGCTGAATAGGGAATTATTTCAATCATTGCCAGGTAAGGGCCTGACGAGATCGAATACACACACACACACACACACACACACACACACACAATCACAGGGAAACAGACAACGACGGGATAGATTATTACTGCACTGACGGTACCAGTCAGCAGAAAATGACACAGCATTTTTCAACGCTGTTGTGAAAATTAGCCTGTACCTTAAGATGAAACAGGGGAAATCCTGTGAAACAGTAAACCGTATTAGCGTCCTTCATCTGTCTGCCATCCTGCCCGTCTTCCTTAGCTGCTTTTAGGAGCCAGAAGCAAGTGTTTGTTCAAGAAGGAAATACCTGTAAGTATCAGAGAAACTGACATTCACTTGTGCTTACAACTATGTTGATACAACAGTCAATGAAATATACGGACATTTTAGTGACAAATTCCCACAGGACCACTTTGTACTTAATAATTAACATTTGAATTTAGAAGACAGGAAAACAGGACTATACATTATTTTTAAGTGTTTTATTTAGCCCAGGGGACAGAAAACTATTTTGATAGGCCAATATTTATTTTAGGAAAGGGATAAAAAGCAGCCATCTTGGCAGGATAATCACAATGTTAATGGATCTTGGATGACAGTATTTGTCTTGCATTGGGAGAAACAAACTGTATGGTACATTGGATTTCTAAAGGCACGTTTTTGTTATGAAAGCATAGTGGTTTAGCAAACAGGTAGACTTCTTTTCTCTGTCTGATCAGCTATGGTGGCTATCACTGCTCACGCTATCCACCCAGTCTTTCTACTTACAGTATTATAAACAAACTGGAAACGTAAAACACATCACCTCCTTTGCACCAGGCAATTTTTTTTTCCGGGAAAGACTTACCAAAAACACCAGGTGTTTAGAACAGCAAATGCAAAAGCTTTTGCAAACTGAGTGCACACTGTAGTATGAGCCATCATTTTGTGTTAATAGGTGACAGAAAGCAGCAGAACAGACATCTGCTTATATTCAAATTTGTGCTTTCCCAAGCTAGACGCACAGATTTTTGAACATTCCCGTTATTTTTTGGCCGTGTGAGGTAGCTGAGGCTGCAGGATCAAGAAAGGAGACTGGAAGTATTGATTACACTCTCCTTTCTTCAGTACAGCACACAAGGCAGATCAATAGCACTTCAATGGAGAGCAATCCAATGGCTGCAGTGCAGAAATAGATAAGGGGATCACATTGCTTTGGGTGTATGGAAAAATTTCCATTGTGGGTAACACGCCTTCCATCAGTGCCTCTCCAGTTGGCTGCTTTGGAGATTAAGTGATGGGCCACACCCCTGTTTTGGGGTGATGGCAGTAGCTGAGGAGCAGGGCTTGTGATTGGTGATTGGTTCAAAACCGCCGACTGACAGGGAACATCTGAGTAAGGAAAGAATATGACTCATGTTTTCTTTTCTCTCCTTTCTCAACAACTACTGCTGAGTTGTCCTTGGACACATTCAAAACAGAAAACTGTGAGTGTGTTGGGCCGCTGCAAATATGTGTACATTTTCATACGTACATAATACGTATGAAAGTGAATCAGGGTGTTGTTGAAAAAGACCACATACTTAGCAAAGTGTTCCTGAATAAAGGTTAAAAAATTCTCTCTGTCATAATAAAGCAAATTGAGTTTTAAGGTGAGGTCCAGATAATTAGGATGTGAAAAAATAAATAAATAAACATTATCTAAAAGAAGAACATTCAATATCTGTAATACAGAAAATCCAGTTTGATAATGGCTGTATTTCAATTTTGTCAACCAAGGACTTCAGTTACGTACTACCTTTTAAAAAGTGCCATAATTACTTGAATTTTGTGCTGTCAATGCTTTTGAAAGAGTCTTTTCATTTATTTATTTTTTTTATTTATTTTTACATTTTAAAATAGTGGATCTGTCATTTTGCAGCAAAGCTCATCAACCTAATGGTGGTGGTGAAACTGTAACAAGTGACATTTATCTGATATCTCTTTCATAGCGTGTCCTTCATTTCTTTCAAACGTGTAAAAGGAATCGCCTCACAATTGTGTTATTTCCTCAGAGGATCAGTTGCCAATTTTTTGAAGGGGGTTATAGGTCATGACGGTATTTTGGGAATTCTGTTTTATAAATTTGTAATTTCAGCCCAGGGCTAGTTGCCCTCTTTAACATCAGGGAGCATGATCCAAGTGATTTCTTCAATACAGTCTGTCATCTGAGAAACAATGTTTGCTTTAGTGTTCAATTACTGTGTGCCACGTCCTCATAATGTTGCCATTTAACAAGGGCAGCTGACCACAACACAGTTTTGTTCATCGTTCAAAATTAGACATGCGTTCTCCTCATAATATTATTTCCTCTTGCAAGCTAACAATATAAACTCATCCTCTCAGGACATCATTAAATGAGCAGACATTGCTAAATATTTCTAAACATCATTATTATTTAAACTGCACAACAAGCTGTTCAAATCTTAATAGAGTAGTTGAATTACATCTCCAAATTTCACAGTGCGTGAGTTTTCATAAATCTAAGGCACTGTGGTCTTGTGTAGAATGTGAATTGTGTTTTCTATTCGTGTTGGGTGAGGCAAGCACAAGGACAAACCAAAACAACACTGATTACTGCTGGATCCTCGAACTAAGGTGATGTCTGCCATGTTTTATATCTGATTTTCTCTGTATACTTAATTTAAAGCGTTTTAAATCTTATGACAAATATTAATGCTTAGAGTTTTTACTCTTCTGATGGACTACTGTGATTCCTCAAGGTCTTCAGTATGTTAACATTTGCAACTTTATAATTATTATTATTTCAATCTCAATTATAGTGCAGAAGGAAATAATAAGCTTTTATAGCACAACTGAAATTTTATATAAAAGATATGGTCAAGGAAAACGTATTGATATTCGTATTCATAAGCATATTCAGAATCTACGGTTCTGCTCCAAGTTTCCATGGTGATCGTTTTACATTTAATGGGTACATTCAGTAGGAGGCTAGTGACACCGCCGTTCAGTAAAACCAAGGTGAGAAACACAGTGGGTCATTTTTTTTTTTTTTGTAAGTGGCATGTTATTTTCAAAGGCCAATCATGTGCACCAGCTAATATCATACAGCTTCCAAATCTTAATAACTAAAAAGATATCAGGGATTGAGTTTTAGATTTTTGATGATATGAGTGTTGAGTCTCATGTTTTTAGAATACAGTTATTCAGGGGTTAACTTCATGGACAACATTAATAGCTTGCTTTAGGGCGGTTCATTTCAGTTTTAGATCAATATCCATCCATCCATCCATTTTCTGTTGCTTATCCGGGATCCGGGATAATTACTGCAGTGGTATCATGCTGAGGAGGGCAGCCCAGAGATTCTTTCCCCGGCCGTATCCACTCGCTCGTGTGGATCCCAAGGTGTTCCGAGGCCAGCCAGGAAATATAGTCCCCCTAGCATGTTCTGAGTCTGCCCTGGGGTCCCCCTCCAGTTGAACGTGCCTGAAACATCTTGTCCTCCTATCTAGATCCCCAAACAAACTCGCTCCTTCCAACATAGAGGAGCAGCGGCTCAACTGCGAGCTCCCCCTTAATGTCTCAGCTGCTCACCTTCTTTTAGACCACCATTCCTCCATAAACCTCTTGTAATGAACAGGACTAGGCAAGTTGAATCCAGACCACCACTGCAGCTTGAATCATTGAAATTGAGCATTTTATGTATGCACAAAATTGATGATTGTGTTTTCTTCAGTTCTACAGTTGTATAATGTAGGATTTAAATTACAATTGTATTTATATCATTTATAATTGATGATGAATAATTGATGATTGAATAGTAATATAATATGGCATAGTAGCAAATTGACTATAAACTTTTTTTAATGCATTCTAGACTTCTCTCAACTTGATCAATTTTTGTATGCAATTTCTGCATGCACACGACCCTGCAGTCTCATGCTCTTTTATTGTGATTGGTGGGGCGTTTACTCATGTTAATTAGGATCAGTTGGCACGTGATTTCATTTTACGAGGACAGTGGGATTCATCATTATAAGAAAACAGGTGAGAACAATCCCGCGGTTTAAGAACACGTCAAGAATCTGATGTAGACTTTCCTTGCTCAAAAACAAATTTCAGAAAAAACATAGGAAGATATTGGTGAATGAGGCTCACTGTTGCCAACTTGGTGACCAGATCTGTAGACTTTTCAAACCCCCTTGGCGACTTAATTCCCCAAAAGCAACTAGCAACAAAACTGGTGACTTTTTCTGACCTTTGGGAGAATATTTGTGTTCACAACCATTCAGTTTAGCCCTGACAAATCTCCAACTGGTCCTTTTAGTCTCACACAGAATTCACTGTCTCTCTTAGTCACTTTCTCGCAGTCTGTGTGCTTCTCTGCTCTTTCTCTCCTGTGTCATTTATATGCAGATTAGCCTGTTATCCAAATTAGCTGATGACATCATCTAGCAACTTTTGGAACAGCCAGCTCCAGTGTTGCCAACTCTTTACAGAGGAGTTGGTTGGGATACAAAATTCAGTGTGTTCAGTTCAGCTACATTAGGCATCATATCTCAGTGAAAAGGTGTGTATCGTTAGTGGATCTAGATAAGGCTGAAGATTACAGTCTGAACACGCTCAAACCTTGTTTTGCATCAGTTGGGTATGTCAAACAGCACTAAACACTACCCATGAGCCTCATCGGACGTTACTATGGTGAAGACGCCACCTAAGCCGTGAAATATATCCAGATGTATTCAATAAAATAGTTTTGTATTCCTGACCGGTTGTTGCAATCAGCAACAACATACTGCGCAGTAGTTGTTGAAATGACTGAATAAAGTTGACTCAAAGCTATGTAGCTCAACGTGACCAGCGCGTGCAACCGAATTTGAAGCGCTGTGATTGGTTGTTTCATGAGGCAGTGTGCTGTGGGATTCGTTGTTGATTTATCGCTTAATGAGTTTATGCAGAGTCTTGTACTTAAGTGACTGTTTATCGATGAACCTCAATTATTTCAATGTTGTTCTAATTTGTTTGTGCTGGTGATTCATCTGGGAAAGCTTCATGCCCATCCCAGTGTTGGAAATGCTCAAATGGACCGTCATGTAACACTGAAATTGGGAAAATACACAGTTAACTTATGAAAAGAAAGTGCATTGCAACACTGGACGCTGTCTTCTTCTTCTTATTCTGTATAGAAGCAAAGTACATACACACACACACACAAAAATGCACACACACGCAGCACACACTGCTGACAAATCTAACAGTGCTCAAATAAGATGCCTTATTCCCCTTTGTAGAACTCAAACAGCGAACCTCCGAACAAACTCACATGCAGACACTGAACACACACACACACACACACACACACACACACACACACACACAGAGTACCTACACTAATACCCAGGCGAGGACTGGGCGTGATAGGCTATGGATTAGTGTCAGTGATTTACTCTGATTAACCCTCCCACACTGAACTCACAGAGGTGTGTGTGCGCGTGTACGTGTGTGTGTGTGTGTGGTTTGTTGGCTTCTGTCTGTGTGCTTATGTGTGTGTATGTGGCTACTTGACTGAAAATACTTGTGTGTGTTGTGATTATGATGAGAGCTCATATGAGATTTCCTTATTTCAGGCTCAAATTCAAATTAAATTGTTTGTCTCCCTGCTGTGTTTTTTGCATCAGGGGTTCCTGAATGTTGTTTATACCTAGAAACCTCAATAGATCCATCCATTTGATAGAGCCTTTTCACAGTTAAACTCATCTACATGTATCTTTTGAACATTGTTAAATCATTACCACACTCAGTTTGAGACTTCAGTGTAATTACTGTAAACACACAACACCACCATGAGAGGACTGGTGGCCTCTACCAGCCTCTGCACTGCATTTGACATTTTGTACCACTGGGTCAGATTTGGATGCTGGCTGCTTTATGGCTGCTGTGGTGAGACAGAGGCTACCAATCGTCCCATTTACCCGTCAGATTTTGCGATGAATTGCCACATGTGGAACCTTGAAATAATGCTGAGGTCAAACTATTCCTCATTTCACTGACAACCCCCTGAAACCTTTTCTATGTGTCATCTGCTGGTCTCTGAACCCCAGTTTGGATTTCAGCCAGCCAGTGCAGGTATTTCTCTTTTTAGTGAATGCATTCAACAAAGCTCCCAGAATGCTAATTGGGGCTGTAGCAGCAAAGGGTTATGGGAAACAGGCTTTAATGTCCCAAAGGTCCAACGATACTTTGAAGTAAGATGGGAAAAAACATCTCTCTCTTTCTCTCTGCGTGTCTCTCGTAAAGAGAAATGTGGGCGGAGAGAAGAAGAAAAATAAAAGAAGTGGGAATAAATTAGATGTAATCGTTACGCGTAGATCCTCCCTCCTACACACACACACACACACACATACACACACACACATCCTACAGGTTGAGCTCAATAAGATGGCTTAGTCAGCGAGAGACCTCATGGAAAAGCGTAAACATCCAATCCTTAATAAGAAGCTTCTAGAATGATCCGCAGCACAGAAAGTTTGATACTGCTGCCCATCCATGTAGCAAGCGTTCAGTGCCATATTTATTTCACTAAACCTACCTCAGCTGGAGATGCAGCCATGTTAAAGGAATACTCTGTTTTGGGCCATGGACCCTTTTGTCGATTCACCCACACTGAGACAAGATGTTTGATACCATTTTCACCTCTGTATGTCTGCTGCTTCGTTTCCGATGGTTAGCATTTTGTGTTAGCTTAGCATAAAAACTTGAAGTCTATGGGAGTGAGCTAGTCTAGCTCACTCCCATAGACTTGAAAAAAAAAAACTTACAGCAACTCCGAAGCTGTCTCACTTACTTATTGAATCATGTGTATTTGAAATACATGATTTTTTTAAAAAAACGAGGGTTGTTTTCGAGGAAGTTAGATCTAACTTCATCTAACTTCTCCTAAAATGACTCGTTTTTTCTTTTTTCTTTTTTTAATTCCAAGACTTCTATTTCAAATACACACGATACACATAAGACAGCTTTGGAGTTGCTGTAAGGTTTATTACTTTGATGGAGCTAGACTAGCTCACTCCCATAGATTTCAAGTCTTTATGCTAAGCTAACACAAAATGCTAACCATCGGAACTGAACCAGTGGATGTACAGAGGTGAAAACGGTATCGAACATCTTGTCTCACTCTGGGTAAGTCGGCAAAAGGGGATATTGCCCAAAACGTTGGAGTATCCCTTTAAAGGGCAGTTTTCCTAAAATACATTAATATGATAAGCTCAAAGTGGGGGCAAAATTACTTTTTCAATAAATATGATATTTTTAAAATAGACATCATGTTGTCTTTTTTGTGTGTCCCTATATTGCGCATAAAAAGTAACACATATTACAAGCAAACGATTTTTTTCATCATCACAAAGCTAACACCATATTGTTTTAATACATATTAAAATTTCCCCCGTCTGATCTAAGTGTTAAGCCTCTATGAAAGTGATACACACACGAACACACACATACCAGATAGTGTTATCTCCATGCCACTGTATGACGCGAGTGTGGTAGAGGTGAGAGGTGGCCTGAAGGCGGGAGGAAGTGATTATGGATTCATGGTTGATGATGGAGCCAATTTGCTTCGCTGCCTCCGCGCTATGCCTCTTCAAGGTTGTTGCTGCAGTGACCCCACCAGTCCGGCCCCAGCACGATGACACTTTGAAGCCCCCTGGAGGTGTCAGAGATGAAAGGTTAAAGATCTTCCATGCCATTATTGGAGTATTGGAAATGAGGTCGACGGAGGAAGCGGGTGGTGAAGGAGGTGTATGCTTAAAGTAACAAGGACAAGCCAATTTGGTGGTGTCTTGCTTGCATAAATCAATATATGTCCAGGTTTAGCAAGGCATTAAGTAACGGGGGGAGGGGCTGTTCAAAAGTATTAAATAGTTCAAAAATGCTTTGCACATTACCTTGAATTTCCGCAAATCCTGCATTCCTCAGAATTAATACATTTATGCTAGCCAGCCTGCAACCAAAATACACAGTCATTCGCTGTAAGGTTGAAGGTTTTATAATATGGGGATTGTCTGTTCAAAAAACTCTGATGTGCACAAATGAATATAAAAATCGCAGTGGTGGTCCATCTATCATCCATCCATCCATCCATTAACCACCTTACTCCAAGGAAACATATTTGCAAATCTATTGGGCAGATTGCCTTGAAATTTGATGAGCTCATTCATGCTCTTCAGATGATGGACGCAGTCACTTTTGTTGGACCTATGACTTTTCCTCTTGCACCACCCTCAGGAAGTATTTCACTTGTGCACAACATGTCTCTAAATGTAATGGGTGGATTGCCAAGTAATTTGCTGCACATATTTATGCTTCCCGGGGACCGAACCCTATCAGTTTGGTGATCTAATAACCTTTCCTCTAGAACAACCCTGAGGCAAAAATGAACAAACCCCGTTCTCCCACTACTTCAAGTCCCCTGAGATGCACCAAGCCAGTGGGACACCAGCGACAGAGGGCCCGGACTTGTTTTTTATTTACAAGCACTTTGCATGTTCCTTCTTTAAACCTTTTTTTGACTACTTTAGCTATTTATGCCTTCAGTACAAGTCTTTTATCTGGGGTTGGGTGGATCATCACATGAAGCACCTCGCCACAGATCCAAGTTGCCTACTGCGTAGTAGAAGAAAATGAAGCACCTGTCTTTTGAAAACGAAGCAATGAGGAAGGAAAACCCACAAGATGCAGATTGCAGTGAAAATGCCTGACCACACTATTTTTGTTCATGTTTTAACTTTAACTTTTAACTTTAAAGGAATTCACAAAGGGAGATTTGAGTCTTGGTCTTTTTTGATAAAATTTTAATAAATAATGAGAACAAAATACACCGAAAATCCTCCATGATGTTCCCAGTAGATTGGCCTCTCTGCTTTAGAAGCAAATGACAAAACATAAATGTATGAGTATTGTCTCAAAATATTGAGTGATAATAAATGTTAAGTGAATTAGTATTATCTCAAAAGCCAGAAAATGAGAACTTGTAGCAGCTTTAAAAGTAATTTTAAATGGTATGTGGCCAAGTCTTGTGTGTTGTGTAGTGTTGTATAATAAATATAATAGAAATATGATACTAAAATAATTCATCCGTTTTTCTGTAAGACTTGGGGTGTGATTTGTGTTGTTACATAGAAAATGACACTGGTTGGCAGTGAATACACGGTTGCTCAGCTGAAGCAGTTCCAAGAAGACTGGCAATATCAGTCATTTTTTAAAAATTTGTGACTCTAGAGGCCATATAATAAAACCACCAATGACTTTATTATTGCTAAAATTTCAGTTTTACTTTGGATAATACTTTCGTCCACAGTTACTTAACATATGCTAAAGTTTTAGCATGGAGCTCTGCGGCAAGTTATCTACCATGAACACTAGATTAATTTTGGTGTCTCATGTCTTTCATTATTTAACACTTCAAGTTCACCGAGGGGCCAGATCCCACAAACTTTGTATATTGGATAGATGTTAAAAATGAGTGTGAAATGTGTGCACACATGCATGAGCTTGTGAATATATGAGGCAGTAATACCTCATGTCATCTTCTTCCTCGTGTATAGTATCCCATATCTTCCTCTACTGCTTGCTCTAGTATTTGCTTATCTTTAAGTTAAAAAAAAATCCCTTCCACCTCTAAGCTCTCATTACTGTTATTTCTTTTCCTGGCACTTCTCTCTTACTTGATCATTCTAGGCTTAAAGGAATATTTTTACATCTAATATCTGGGCGCTGTGGCTCTAATTGCTCTCAGTAAAATCCCCTCTATCTCTCTGCTCAGCTCTTATCCTGGCACTTCTGTCTTACATGATCAATCCAGGGTCACAGTAATATTGTCAGGGCACTTGAACTGTTTAATCCTTACTATTGATTGCTTACAGTGTTGGAAATGAAGCTTATTCTGCTTTTATACTCATTGTAACTCATTGTTGATTAGCCTAAAATGTGATCTGCACTCTGAATAAAAGCAGTGTATGTGTGGGCATGCATTTTTACTTCATTCATGCTGAAAGATAGTTGGCAGATTTGAATGTAGAGGTGAGAGGGAAAGTCTCATATGAGGGCAATGACAAGGAATTAGCCAGATAGGTTAAGCAGCTCTAATCATGCTAAATATTCACTTAGCTTGATTATGGCCTCAGACACTGTCCCTTCCACAAGCTGTCATTAGCATCTTACAGAAATTGTTTTGAGGTGATTGAAGGCTCACCTCGGCACAGGCCATTTGCTCATGGTGTTGTGAGTTTGGGTCCAGCTCATGGCCTTGCTGTGTATTCCCTCTCCTATCTTTGTTTTCTCTTTCCTCTGTGAGCAAATAAAGCAGATATGCAATTTAAGAAATATGTTTTTACCTTTTATCCAGGTTCACTGTGCGTGCTTATCCTTCTTTACATTAATACTGCTTTTCTTTTCAGAAAACAAAAAAACAGGAGAAGGGGTAGCAGCTTCACCCTTTTGTATTTCTTTGTTCAGACAATAAAAAAGCAGTGAAGGAAACAAAAATGGGGAGACACAGGAGAAAAAGACCTGGCAGGATTTGAACCCGGGTCGGTAGGGTGCAAATGTTGTTCCTTTCAGGAATGTAAGACGTGTTAAATCAAAAGGCGGATAAATTGTTGCTGCTTTTATTTCAACTTGAAACTTGTTCAAAACAACTTGAGAAAAAATGAACTGCCAGTGGTCATCTTACTCAAAATTACAGGTTAGAAATGTGGGTATCATTTCAAAACTCCAACTCAAGTGTTTCAAATTACTACTCAAGCAAATGCTGCTGCTTACACTTTTGGTGTTCTCCCTTAAGGAAAATGCTGGAGGCGATATCTTTTTTTTCTGAGCTGACACCATGAACGCAGTGTTGTCACAGGTCAAAAATTTCAAGTTCCGAGTTGAAACGAATGCAGCATACAACCTCCACTTGGTGATCACCATACGAAGATCCATTAATATAACCAGAAATTATCATATAATATTTTTTCATTTTTTTCATAGTTTATCATATCATATTTTCCACGATACAATTCTTTAAAGACAATATCCTCACATAGTTTGATAAAACTTTTATTTATCTTGAGAAACAGAGAGGAGGTTTCGTAGCTTCTATATATTTGGGTTCAGAGGGTGCTGTTGGGTGCTTTATGAGGGTCTCCTACAGGAACGAGGCGAAAAGAGAACCAAGGCTCCCCAGAATGATTTAATAGCCTTCTCTCAATTTGGATATTCAAAACTGTTCTCGCATTTCAGCCTCATGGTATTTAGGTTAGAGACACGCACAGACAGGAGAGGATCTCATGCATAAGCTCTTGATGAAGCGATTACAAATCATCGGCAGTCCATACGCATGACTCAGCAGATATCCAACAGAAACAGGACACGAGTCAACGAAAATAATCTCTCCCCTTTCCTGCAGTCTGTACAGTAAATGAATCAAGAACTATAAATTGTTGCCTCCTGAATACCAGTTTATATAGATTCTTGCATGTTTACCTGTCCTTATATTGTTCTTTTTTTGCTGACTCATCTGCTAATGCTGTACACCTGCTGAATCATACTAACAGACCATGACATGGCACTCTGAGGAGATATGTTATCACTTTCACTTGTGTGTCTTTCATTGAGAGCATATTGGTGAAGTGAGATCACTTCCTCTGTGTTTCTTAACCCTGATGAGGCTTTGAGCTCAGTTTTTAAACCTTTCCTAACAAATAGCATGATAGATAAAAAGTTTTATAACTTCTTTAAGAGTGTGTCAGATCTCTAATTACATTGATATACACTATAAAGTTGTGTCACAAGGTTTTATGCTAATCTAGAAGGTGGTAAGTTCTGATTAGATGGGTGTCTGTTTTTCAAAAAAGTAAACCACAAGCCTGACGGTCACGAAATGACATTACCCCTTCATTTTCACGCTACTCTGAATCTGTTCAAATGGTTTAATTACATGAATTGAGAATATGTGTGATGAGAAGTTGTATCTTGTATTGGTATCAGCCCTTGGTCTTTCGCTTGTGGAAGGTTTGTTTACCACAGCTAGCTCTTTAGCTTGCTAGCTATTTCGCACATTATCAACACAACCCGATTTCTGCTCCTCTTCTCGTTCTCATTCGTGTGCTGCCAGTCACAAAGCTCTCTCACTCACGGCCTCCGCTATCGATTCAACAAACTAAATCAGCTGGGAAACTGCTGACGAGGCCCGATCAGGGCTGACGGTGCAGGACAGAGTACACAAACAACAGCTGATCATCGGCCACATATTGCCCCAAAAAGGCCGATGGCTGACCGTCGGCTTTGTGTGTCAAGAATTTAGATGCAGTTGTTGCACATGGATCCTCCATTGTACACACACACACACACACACACACACACACACACACACCTCAACATCTCGGCTACAAACCTGCAAATGTTACCTGGTTAGAAATTTCAGACTGAACCCATGGTGAACCCACCTGCAGAGGAAAAAATATCTTCATCTCGTTTAATAAGATTGTTCATATACCCGTCCTTAATATCCATAGCCTTCTAAAATATCTTCTCCTGTGTCAATCTCTATTTTCGTCTTCTGTATCAGATGGTGCGAAGAAGACATTTTCATTACTGTTAAGCTCTGCTAGATTGCCTAGGAGCAATCGATTGAGCACAGTGGCAACAGAAGTTATGGTTGTGGAGCTTGGAGCCCTTTTCCCCAGTGCCAAGGCACTGTGGGCTCTTCATTTCTGCTCCTCTCTGCCTGATGTTTCTGAGCTCCTGAAGTGCACTCTCTCATCCCTTTGTTTTCTCCATTGTATAGGGCTGCACAATTAATTGTATAAAAATCGAAAGCACACTTTTTACCTCTGCAATTTCCACATCGCAAGGGGCTGCAGTTTTATTTAGTCCCAGATGACCCCATAAACAAAGTCTTGTGGTTGCTGTGCAGAATTATGGCTTAAAAATGGCAAAACTGTTCTTATTCAACTCACAATCAATATTCAACTTGCAAATGCTCATCAGTGCCACCTCTTGTTTGTTGATCTTTTGAGAAATAAATTATGGAGAAAAGCTATGCACATGAAGGCAATTCATCATTACTTCAATATTCAGATAAAACATTGTACATTTTTATTTGTTAGTATCATGAAGCCTGGGTCTTAACATATTGACCTGAAAGTGAGTCTAACGTGGACACATACAGCACTGCAGAACTGGGGCAGAATTGGTGCAGAACTGCAAAGTCTTTATGCAGTTAAACAGATGTAGTAGGCTGGGTTTAGACAAAGAGATATAGCGGTACAAACAGAAAGTAAGTGTTCTTCAAAAATGTGGTCGCCTGGACTTCATCAGACTCGGTCAAAGAGTATGGAGAGTTAATTTGATGTTAGCTGCAGGGGTGGATTGAGAAAGCAGTGTGGTTGTGACTGTAAGATTTTCTCTCTGACTCATCTTGTCACTAGCGAATCAAGCGAATAATCAAAAGACACAAAAATAAAGCAAATTAAGGTGCGTCTCCACAATATCTGTTTAAGCAAATAAATGTAGCACCTCATAGGTGGCGACATATCCTACAACGTTGTCATCATAGGACCATTGCTACAGGCTACCAGTTTGTCTGCTAGCTGCATGGCTGTTCCTATTTTTGCATAGATGGACAGAATCTATGAACGGCTGTTTAATATTTGGCAGGTTTGCACTGCAGTTTTGATTTACCATGTTTCATGTTATCATGCTTTAATTTTCAGCTTTTGCTCCTTTTTTTGTCCTGAACAAGAATAGGAATGTCCTGAATGTCCTGAATAGGAACGTGTGCCACAGACATTTTATGTGAAACACATACATATACATTCATGCCCCAACAGTGTGATTAATGAAAGCCTCCGACAGCATAATACACAGTTTCTTCCTCATATCCTTCATATTGCACAACATAAAACTAAACCTCTCCTAGCATATTGCACATCCCAGCATCATGGTGTCATTGAACAGATGCTATTACTTTGGCGCTAAAATCTAAAAACATTAATAGGAGTAGGTACAAATGAGTATTGTCTATTGTTTGCTGGAGGGGAGAAGCTCATACTCAAGATGGAGGATGTTGTATGAGATGAGTCAGCCAATATTAAATTAATTTATTTACTTTATCAAATATCTGTTCAATTCTTTATCATAATGAATCCTGAACATTCAAAATTTCTGCAATGGCAGTTCATTACTGAAAAGCACGGAAATGATCAGATCAGGTCCAGAGCAGTGGTAAATTTTGTTTGGACCTAAAAGAAAATCCTGTTTATAAGGACATGCAGTGACCTCTCTTAAATTGCAGGTATTTACCATTTAGAAATTAATTTGTTTGTACGAGTGGTTCCCATGGTCGTTATCATCTCCATCCCCCTCACAACCCCCCACCATGTATTGCTTGCTGTTATAAACACAAAACATCTTTTAAGTGCTGAAGGTAACCAAGACATTTGATTTTGCTGTGTCACAGTGTCCTGACCTACACCATGACACTGCAGTTCTGTTCTCTAACCTTGATGTAGCGGGGGAGTGATGGTGGTCGGACGGCCTGGACGTGTGTGTGTGTGTGTGTGTGTGTGTATGTGTGTGTGTGTGTGTGTGTTGGGGTGGGGGGGGGGGGGGGTGTGT
>OMKZ01037900.1:4371-21163 GCA_900302535.1 Neoniphon sammara | reverse complement strand
TACCTTCACATTTGTCAACTATACCACTGGATTTGTAAACTGTAACCTCAGAATTACAAGTCATGGTTCAGTGTTTTTCCCTGGTGTTTCTCTAAGTACTCCCTTGTGTCTCCACCTCCCCTGTGTGTGTGTGTGTGTGTGTGTGTGCGTGTGCGTGTGTGTGGCGTGGGTGTGGCTCCCTCTCTCTCTCTCTCTCCCCGTTATCCCTGCTTCACCCCCACACCTGCCCTGCATCTTCCTCGTCAGCCCTGCCCTTGAGTTGCCCAAGCCAGCTGTTTCACCCGGCCAATCAGCTCCTCGCCTGTTCTCCTGCCTCGTCACCTGTTTCCCGTCCCCTCATTAGTCCAGTTTGTATTTTCTAACTCCTGTTGTGTGGTTCAGTTCGCCTGTTGTCCTTGTGCCTTTGTCCCGAGTTCCTGTGCTGTGAGAATAAATTATATTAATCTATACTTCAGTTTGTGATAACCAGCTGTCTCATGCATTTGGGTCCACCTGCTCTCATCAGCGTAACATCTGTATCCTCAGACTGAAGTTGCAGAATGAAAAGCACAATATGAATGCATTGAAGTATATACAAAGCACAAATAATCATGTCTAACATTGGCATTACAAATCCTTAAAGTAATTTGAGAGTATGGAATCCAAAGTTATAGTTCAAAGGGTATGGATTTGTCATATGAGGATGCAGTTTACAAATCTGAGGGTGTGGATTTTTCAAGAGTACGGGTTACAAATCTGTGCATACAGATTTGCAAAGAGTTCAGATTTGCAACATGTTTTTTTTTTTTTTTTTATATACCCTGTGACCACGGGCTAGTGGGAGAGTTTTGGAATGAAACCCTTAACTCTGACTCACCTCGTGTGCTTTTTGCTTTTCCCTTGCATAACAAACTGTAAGTGACCCCTGCCTGGAAGCTCATTTCCGAGTCTGGCTGAGTTTAAGGGTCCAAATGCTCTGGATACAATAATTGACACGCTTTAATCTGCCACTTCTGTGCTGCACTGCAGGCGGCAGCTTTACGGTCTCAGGAGTGCTGGTCCCTGCATTTCACCACCACCAGGTAACATCACTCTATCATTTTATCTGTTTTCTCTTCCATGGCCTTTCCTATAGTCTCCCTCCTCTACTGAGGCCTGCTAATGAACTGTTTTGTTCATATTTTGTCCACATTATTAAATTATCACTGTGGTCTGCTAGCAAAAATACCAATTTAATTTCATATATGACACTGTGTTTTTGGATTTTGCTTAGATCATGTATTAGCTGCCTGTGGCATTGGCAACAACACCTTGATTTAAAGGAAGAGATCACCCAAAATACAAGATATTTTCCCACTTATCCCTAGGGCAATTTATCTATCCAGGCAAACAGTGTTGTTGGGAAGTATTTCCTGCTTAAGATCACTTGCAAACTGTATCCATCTTCCTCTACTTTGCATTCAGGGTGGACAGATACAGTTGGCTGGTGTTCTTCAGTAGGAAATAGTTCCTTGTGAAACTCTTCACCCTGAGGGCTGTGGATTATGCCGGGTATCCCTGTCATAGTTTTTGGAAGGAGCTGTAACTGGTGAGTTTGTCATATGTACATTTTTGACAGTTTGAGATCCTCAAATGAATACCCATCCAGTTCCGTTGTATTGGGGTGAAGGGAGACAGGGGAAACCACAACAGACTGGAAACCTTGCCAAATCACACTGAAACCATCTAGGTGGATAGACTGCACCAGGGCAAATGGGAAAATGCTGTAATACTGCTTTGTATTTTGGATTAACTATTTTCTTTACTTGGGTTTGCACTTTTGCCTCAGAATAGAACAGACTTAAAAAAAAAAAAAAACATGCACTTTGGTCGTCTATTGATCCTCCAGAATCAAACAAAGACTTGTTAAGGTGCTTTGATGTGCCGCTTGATGTTTCACACACTGAAAACAAATGGCAGGTTTGACAGTGCTGACTATTCCAGTGGGTTTCTGCCTCTGAGTAACCCGGGGCTTTCTTGCTAAGCCTTGTTAAATTGGCTCGGGATGGGACATGTGGCCTGTGATCATGATGGCTGGATGAGGCAGAGGACCCTCTGTCAGTAAGTATTAGCAGCGAGATGGGTCAGCCAGACCCCGAGGCACTATTGTCACCTGCTCCCTGTTAGAGGGTGGCGACGCTCACTCTCCTGGGTAGTGCAGTACAGAGGACTACTCTCTGTAAAGGAGGATAATGTGAGTCAGCTTGCTAATGGCTGACCGCTGAACCAGGCACAAAAGAAAAGAGCTGGCTACCGGAGCTACTCTGGGGGGAAGATGATTTCTCAAGTACCTCAAGAAGTCATTTGGTGAATCATTTGCTGTTTGAACTTTGCAGAGGCGAAGCGAGGGAAGAGAGAGAGAGAGAGAGTGAGAGAGAGAGAGAGAGAGAGCAAATTGTAAGACTTGGATGACATACAGATTAATCAGGATGCATTACTTAGCTCTGAGGCTTTGCGGATGACAGGCATGAAAATGAAAAAAACTGAGTTATTGCTCAAAAGTAAAAAAAAAAAAAAAGAAATAAAAAATTCTCTGGACAATGGTGAGAACAGAGGCAGTTTTTATTGAGCTTCAGAGCAGCGTATTTTGACAGAGAACAGCATGGGGTGAAGAAGTTGATGCTAATGCTCCTCAGCCAAAGACTGGGTGCTTGTGCCATCCAAGTCACAAAATACAGATGAAAAACCACTATAGTTTATGCCTGTAGAAGACACATCAGACCTCCCTGATAGGTAAAAAGCCAGTAATAAGGTAAGCCCAGAGGTGGATGGACTACTGAAAATCTATACTCAAGTAAAACTAAGTAAAAGTACACTTATTCCCATAAAAACACTCAAGTAAAAGTATACATTACCATTTGAGAAACAAGTAAAAAAGTACTTTGTTAATAATGTACTCAAAGCGCAAATAGCTTGGCATTTTAATATTGTTTGAAGTGTGTGAGATAGTGAAAAATTATGACAAAACAGCTCTTGGTGATGAAATATTTTTTTAATAAATTAGGAAGCAGCTTGGCTAATCAGACAAAAAAGATATAAAACTGAGATATCATCAATCTCTCACTGTCTCTTTCTCTATTCCCCTGGAATGGAAAAACCTTTCTAAACGAATTAATAAATAAATGGCAACAAGGACTTCATTATGTAACTGTAACTTTTTTTTTTTTTTTTTAAGATTTGGGTAAAAACAGGGTGTTGTAGCCAGGGATTTTTTTTTTTCTGGAAGCTGCAGCCCCTCTGCCATCATACTGCCATCTTTTGCTACATGTTTGACAACTTGGCATCTTGATGTACTTTTCATGCAATCACCCAACCCTGTATTTATATCACATAAAACCCTTATAAAGGTATGAACAGCAAATGTAGCAAATTAAAAAGTTCATTACTGGCTGAAAAATACTTGAGTAAAGAGCAGAGGTGCAGGTTTAAAAGGGAACATGAAAAGTACTTGTTACAAAAATAATCATGAAAAAAAAATTACTTTTTTCCTCATTTGCATTAGTTGTAATGCATTGCTGCTCACCCCTAGGTGACACCATTTAAAACCTCTTTCACTTCATCAACTTTGTATGCCAATTGTTTTGGCAGTGTTTTTGTTGGTGAGACAAGAGACCAGTGCTGCAGCCTCACGGTCTAAATTTGGCAGCTGTGGAGCATCTTGATGCTTCTTGCTCCAAAACAGACACAACACTATTTATGGTGGAATCTGAAGGCATATCAGAAGAGCAAAGACCGCGGGTGCTGCAGACAGATGTATTATTAAAACGTCCACACAAGCCACAGGCGAGGGAAAAGCAGCAAGCTGGGCACTCTGGTTTATTCCAAAATTGGAGTAACGCCTGGCATACGAATGCATGTGGTGCCATTAGTGGTTTAGTTATTCAGTGTACCAGGCCACAGCGATGTCTCAGGTGAAACTGTTGTCAGACGCGATAGGATGAAGGCCCAAGTTCTTGTCTGGCTTGCAAGGCTACTGTCCCGATGATAGTGTCAGAAACAGCGAAGGAAATCACCTTTTTTCACTTTATACATTTTACCTCTGAGAGAAGCTATGCATGAAGTCTATTCGATGGCATAATCCAGGGAGAGCTGCAGTGGAATACCAACACACCAGTGCAAGGTGCAAATACAGAGGGAGTATGGCATTGCAAATGGAGTTCAGGGACACTAATCTTCCTCTATTGCACGAGCACACTGCAGCATGTTTCTTTTGAGCTCATTTTCATGTTTCAGCCTGGCCTCTTCAAAGTTCCTGCACAGTTATAGAAAGTTGAGGAGAAATACAGAAATTGAATTTGCTGTAGTAATTTCAGGGTTTTGAATAGTTTGGGAATGGTACCAAACTTTTGGGGAAAAGTAAAAGTACAAGTATTTTACCCAGCCCTGATGCATGTGAAGATTTAGACTTTAACGGCCTAGTTGACCGTCATTTTACCCAGACACTGGCCGCATACATCATTAAACTTTGATGAAACTTTGATCTTCAAGGGCTATGGAGGATTCAGATCTGGAAAAGCCAGATTTGAAAAAGTTTGGTCAATGCAGAACTGGAAAAGATGGGTATTTCTGTGTTGAAATCCTGTCTACATGCAACCGATTTATATGTGAAAACAGACATGATCGATGACACACTTGGGGCCAAGGTGAAGGTCCTGCATGGATAGAAAACATTACTCTGCACTTTGACTTTGAAATGCATTTGGAAACTCTCTCTGTTCCTCTGCTGACTTTGCTGAGATCCGAGCAGAAAACCACAACAGCACAGATGTTTAAAGGGCTGTTTGCATCTTGGAACAAGTCCATCACAACACCGCCTCCTCCCCACAGTCATAAATACTAAAGACCACTGATGCTTAAATGTAGCTCTACCAGGTGTGTGTTTTTCGTGCACGCTCATGTGTGTCTAACCCTACATCTGTGATTTTAAGTGCATGTGTCTGATAGTACACTCTTAAGTATTCTCACTTGAGCAGGGAGAAATGAAAGCTCTTAATAATTAATAGCCCTTCATTTGGTTGTGTATTTTTTTTTCTCTCTCTCTCTCTTCATGTGCATTACCTTTCACTTTGGCGAGCTTCCAGCCTTGCCTAGAGGAGCATTAATGGTAAAATGCCAAAGGGAAGATCTGGAGCTTGTTCAAATTAGATAAGTACATCAGTTCCAGTGAATGGAGAAACCATCTGCTCTGTCAATCACGCCTGGGTAAGGCCACCACATCAGAGCCTCTTGAGACACTGCGACTGCACAGTTAACCACGTCTCCTCTCCTGTTTTTCATGAGTCTGCAGTGGCAGCCATTATATCCTGCTTTAGTCCTGCGTGTACAGTACAGTAGTAACTTGTGAAAGCCTCCCTTTGTGTATTTTTTACCACATCTGTCCTGCATTAGCACTGCGCTCAGTTCTTTCTTGCGAGCGACACAGCAGAGCAAAATCTGCCTCAGCCAACTCGTTACAAATCCCTTGTAACTTTCAATGGCGAAAAAAAGAGCAGAACTTATTTTTTTATTTTTTTCCAAAATCATGATGGAGCAAGAGTGAGGTATTATCTCAGCAAGGATCCTGTAAAAAGCAAGACTCGCGCAGTTGTTGCACCTGCTCTCTTAAAAAGGAAACAAAAAGGGAGCATGAAATCCTGCTCCAGCACTTACATATCGCATTGGGGACCTCCTTTCCTATAGAGCGCTTTCAGGTGTTAACATACCCTGTAGCAGTCACAGCAGGGGCCCTCGGCTCTTGGGTATCAATACCTGTGAAAAGCTGATTGCGCTTCTTAAAGCTGCAGCGCGGAACTTTACAGCTCTGTTTGATTCATTCTCGTGCGCTGTAAATTAATTGTTGCTTGAAAAATACACTTCTGAGTCGCCCGGGGGAATGCCTCATCCTTCATGTGCAGAGAAAAACAGCAGAAAGAAAGAGAATGGAGACATGGAAACATTAGATGAGGTAATTAGCCATGCTATGATTTTAATTATATGATTCCAGTAGAAATTGTGAAATGTGGTGGATTTAAAAAGCGGCACTAAAGGTCAACCTGTGCAGGAATTGGGATTTGAGGGAATTGAATTCCCTTAAATTTCCCCTTAGGCAGTTTAAAAATTAGAAAATAAGCATTTATCTCATACTGCAAGACAGTGTCACATGAATATTGTGATATCTGCTGGTTGCAGCACTACATTGAAGCTACATCACACTTATATTGAGTGAAATATTCAAACCTAAGATGCCATTGTTTTATGGCTGCAGCATTACATCAAATAGAAAACATCGACATGTCTTGTGCATCATTTTATACACATTAACCTGCAACTGAGCAGGTCACATTTGGAAACCTGGGGATCTCCACTAGAATTTAAAATTAAGTTCTCGTGGGAGTGGAGAGGTTAAAAAAAATGTGTGTGACAGTTGAGCCCTGCATCCATACTTAGCAAATGTAATGATCCTAGTCCCCACTGTCCTGTCATTTCTTTATTTTCCAGACAGTAAACCACAGCATAACAGCCATGGCAAAAGAATTTCAGCCATGAGACATCGCTTTGGCTTCAGGACGAGGCAATTTCATTTTCCATGACTATAAAAATTATGGGTTTTAGCATATTTCAGCTGTGTAATCGGCTAATGAGAGATAGGAAAGTATCAGCACAACTCAAGTCTTGGTATGCATAAATACGCTTGTTTACGTCTTTCTCAGCCAAGGATGATTAGAAGCCGACAAGGTGGAGTCTTCCATCCTGTGGAGGCTTTTCTGACTAATGGTCCCATTGTGGAATCGTGTCCGCTACACGGGTGTTTGTACGAGTCTTAGATGTGCATCAGTCTCTCTCATGTCTCTCCGCTTTCATCTTGACAACACTGAGACAAGCTACCAGTCACCATGGTTGGAATAGTAATAAACCGAGTGTTGAACTCCTGGCTACTTTCCTCTCCTCGTTCTTCACAATCGCACACTGTAGCTCCGCTGCTCCTCTCGCTCCGCCGCCCTCCAGTGCAGAGAAACGCTGGTGTTTTCACAAAAGAGAAAACGGAGTAAGCCAAGGGATGAATCATGGATGAGATGGCAGATAAAGAGTGTGTAACTTCCCTTTAAGGAAAGTCAGGACACTCAACCTTGATGGCCTTGCCATCAGCCAAAAGAAAACACAGCCAAGGGACATTTGCAGTGCTGCAAGAGCAGAGTAACTCGGCTGTGACCTGCAGCAGGTCAGGCTGCATGACTGCGCTTGGCAATAAAATGTTTTCTTATGCAGACTGATGTACATGTTCACGCTGCATGTGTCAGTGCGTGCTGTGTTATTTATTAGTTGTTCATATGTCACAGTTAAATTCATGTACATTTACTGCATTATCTGATTAGCAGCAACTGTGTTTTTATTCTTGATAATTGTGGCTAATTTATTTTTGATAGTACAAAATATTAGTGTGCAAAATATTAATAATATGATATGGATTTGCAGCCCTGTAACAATGCATTATGTAATAACGACATTTTGTCGTTGTTGTCAAATGTTCCTTCTATTCTGTAAAATTTAGCCTTTTGAATGCAAAATGTTATAAATTGTCCCACATTTTGTAATAACTTGTACATAATGTGTTGATTACTACATAATGTGAGGGTTTTTTGTTTTGTTTTGTTCTTTTGATAAAATGTAATAATTCACGCCATGTAACAAGATTTTACAAAAATGTGGAAAAATGTATTACAGTTTGCGTTCAAGGGGTTTATTACAAAATGTGGGTGTTATTACATAATAGAGGGAAACTGTATTACATTTGGGGGAGTTATTACATGATGTGTCATTATTACATAGCATGTTGTTACAAGCCCCTTTTGCACAATCCACATCTAAACTGCCTCAAAGCATAAAAATCCCTCTCTTGCTCACCTTCATCCCCTTTGTGATTGATACAGATTTAATAGGGCACACTGATGAAAAAATAATGATTTTTCCTTGGATTCACCTCATCAGTGTGCTTCACAAGAAGAGTGAGTGTGTATTTTGAATGTTCATTTTCCTGACATGAGGAGATATTTTACGGGGGGAAAAAGAACCATTTTAAGAATTATGTATTGTAATCGACAGACCCTATTTGTCCAATTATTGATAGTGTCCAGTATTTATGGAGATGAGATGCAGCGTAAAATCCATCCTCTTTTTTCGGTTACTCAGTACTGACAGAAAAAGCTATGCAAGTTATTGAAACGGTGCTGAATGTCTGGAGAAAAGAACAACTGCTCACACACACACACACACACTCACAAACACCCTTAGAGCCTCTGTGGGAGCGAGGTGTCGATGTATTGACCTCCGTGCAGCATAGAATGATTACTAAATCGATGAAAATAGATTAAGATCAAGATGTCACTGTCGGGTCCTTCGGTCCCTCGCTCTCAGTTACCAAACAGTCTGCCCTGCACCAAACTAAGACCAGCTGTCTGCATCTACATCTTTATCTTTCTCTCTATCTGTCACACACACACACACACACACACACAAAGTCCAGGGTTTTTCGAGGAGTCATAAGGCACCGTGCAAAGTGATTAGCGACAAGCAGTTTCTCAGTGTTATGCTCTTGTTACGAGTGGTTGTGATTGACAGCTCAGAGGGCAGAACCTAAGTGGAGCGGAGGTCAACGATTGGCTGAAAGTTGCGTCAGTTGTGTCCGCTTGTTATTCAACCCGGCATACGGCTAAACAGCCACTGACTTATCACCGTGGCAACGTGAATGAGAGTGAGTTGGGGTAAATTAGACTTGAGTTCTAAGCTACTAAAGCACTTTCCGTACACACTGATGCAACTAATTTGTGATGGACAGGTATGATCACAACTGTCGACAAGAGATCAAAATAGGACCGGAAAAGGCCTTTAACCTCTTGAACTTGACTTGATGTTCCCTTAAATTTCCCCTTAAGCAGTTTAAAAGTTAGAAAATAAACATTTTTTCCCATATTCTAAGACAGTGTCTCATAAATATTGTGTATCTGCTGGTTGCAGCACTACACTGAAGCTACATCACACTTATGCTGAGTGAAATATTTAAACCTAAGATGCCATTGTTTTATGGCTGCAGCATTACATCAAATAGAAAATATCTGCATGTCTTGTGCATCGTTTTATACACATTTTCCAGGAATTCAGCAGGACATATTTGGTATCTTTGGAAACTTTCGGATCTCTTCTAGAGTTGAAAATAAAGTTCTGTGGTTTTGAACAAAGCTCAGCCTTGCAACATGCATTTGTAATGACAAACCCACCAATGGGACAGACAGAGCTGAAGAGGATAAAGGGTTCAGAAACAACATATTTTTTAAATATTAGCTGATAACGAGGTGTTGTTTGAGATTTCAGACAATCTCGCCAGGCATTACTTCCACATAAAAGTGCATATATTGAACTTATGATGTAAGTGTTCATTCTCTTGCTCTTTTTTCCCCCCTTCTTTTCAGTGTTAAAAATCAGAAGTCTCTTCCTCTTTGCTTCTTCATGCACCCTGAACCTTCATCTCTCTCTCTGTCTTTGACTGTCTTCACTGATCACTTTTTGCAGCTGTCAAGTTTCTCTTTCAAGCGTGAAACGTGCTGATGCACGAATGCACATTCACTCGTTCTCACACACCTTGTATATCCACAACCACTGAGACAGCTTATACAATTTGGCTTCCCCTGAGGTTACGGTGACTGTTGGTCTAAATCAGTGTAATTTTGCGCTAGCTGTCTGGCCCAGTGAAGGGGGGATATTAGCCGGCTGATTGACCTCAGAGAGCAGCGGGAGGAAGAAGAGGCTGACCTTTTAGTTCCACTTGTTATAAAGCTGAATGGTTTAAGATGATTTACATCCACATGTGCATGCAAGCAGAGAGGCGAAACAGGTCTTTAGGATATAATCTCAACCACATAATCCCCAATTTGGTAGCCTGTAGAAGCTTTCAGGAGCTTGGTAACAAGAAACGTGTGATATAAATACATATTGTCACTGTCAGGCCAAAATCTCCTATAATTTTGTTGATTCTCCTGTTTTAACTGAAACTGCAGGATTATTTGCTCCTCGGTGAGAAAACTTTACAACTCTGGAGTGTTGAAACCCTTTAAAAAAGCACCTGGTAAACTCAAAAAATACGTGAGAGTCGAGCTAAAAGAAGGCTCGTTTTCGTAATTTCTGAAAGTTTTGGAGATTGGAGATTTGGAGTTTTCACCTGACAACAGTGATTTGTGTGTGAAGCACTTGAAACATTGCCTAGGACGGTTCAAAAAACCTTATGCACATGTTCTTTAGCCGCCCAAGTCTGTTTTATGTTTTTCACCTTCATCCATATGTCTTCAAAATCACACCCTGCTGTTTTAGTCAGCGGTGTTAAATATAAACGGCAGCTCAGTGCTCTCTCGGATAGTTGGAGTCAAGCCTCTCTAAAGTTTGACGTAAGCCTTCTGGATCTGAAAACGATGAGTCACGAGTGTGGATGTTGAACGCTGCCTCTCTCTCTCGAGTGTGAATTCATGATGTGCCGTGAAAATGGGATTGCTGCTTTTGCAAAAAAGACACATTTGTAGTTGTGAACGGTGGAGAAGTACAAACTGAAGGGACAAAATGTAAACCTCTTTCAGCCATGACCAGCACAGTCAGAGGGGTGTGTGTGTGTGTGTATGTGTGTGTGTGGTAATCCTGTACCACTTGCACCCATCTCTTCTTGTTTTTGCGTTTTTCCAAAGGCGAGCAGAGAGAGCGTTGTCACTTTTTGAGCAGCCTCTTCACGAGCCGGTCACAGATGTAAGACTGGAGCAGCTCCTCTCTCCCCTTCTTCTTTTTCTGTATTTTTCATCAGGAGGCTGTCTGCGGTTTCCACGGCGACACGGTCGGTCATACTGCTGACTTCGACTTCAGCTGAGACGCCTCATGGTAAAGAGATTAGTCAGATCTCAGTTGCATGCGGGGCCATTAAATGACCTCATTGTGAAAATACATGTTTCCGGCATACATGCTTACCAAGTACATGACGCCAGCCCATCACTCATGTACATATGCACACACACACACACACACACACACACACACACACACACACACACACACACACACACACACACACACACACTTTCTTCCACTTGTGTTTCTATGCAGCTAACCTATTTCTTATTCACCTCAAGCATTGTGAGCTCACACATATGACTAATATCAAGGAGGTGTGTGTGTGTGTGTGTGTGTGTGTGTGCGTGCGTGCGTGCGTGTGTGTGTGTGTCAGCCCTATGTTCCCATGCCTTGACCTGAAAACAGCCTTGTGTAGCTACCCTCGATCCTATGTTCCCTAAACATAAAAAAGAATAATTTCCATAATCAATACTGTTAAATTGGCAAAAAAAGCACAATCTGACAATACATGTTCAGTAAATAATATCTGAATCTGTTTATGTTTATCCTTCTAGCAAAGATATTGTCCTATTCAAACACACTTTTTATTAACTCCTTGAACTCAGATTTTCCCTTAAATTTCCCCTTAAGTAGCTTCTATGTTAGAAAAAAGACATTTTCCCCTCAAACAGAAAATATTTAGATGTTTGTGCATCATTTTATACACATTTTACATAAAACATTAAACATTAGCAACATAAACAATCCTACAGTATGTTCTCTCAGCATAAAAAGAAGAATAATGTGCATCGTGTCCGTGTCCTCTGGTACATTAACAAAAATACACAATACATTTTCAGTAAATAATATCTGACATGGTGTTTGAAAATGGTGTAGAAATAAATACAGTGAGGGAATGTAGGGCCCTGGGAACCTAGATACTGTGCATGGGTGTGTGTGTTTTTGTCAGCCTGTCTCTACTTGACACGTTTGTGTGTGTGTGTAAATCAGGCTTGTGTGCGCTATATGTGCATAACAGCGCAGGCACGTTTGCAACAGCCCATCAAAGACTGTAGGCAGATTGCAGGGTGGAAAAAAAAAAAGAAAAAAGAAGAAGAAAAGACTTCTCAGCCCCCTTGCAGTCAGCGCTCACCAGGCAGCCTATTAGGATCCTAAATGAAACACATGGCCAGACATGCTCTGCGCCACACCAGAGGATTGGTTTTTAAACTCCGAAACTCGAGCTCAGCAGAGAGCCCCATCCCTCCTTTTCATGAAACTCTGCCTCTTTCTCTCAGCACTTTTCTCTTCCTCCCTCTGTATTCTTAAGTTTCCCTCGGCCTCTTCTCCTCTCACTGTCTGTCGCTCTGCCTCTGTGATAGTTGGAAATCCCATTATTGCAAGCCGATTAAAAGTGAACTTCTGCTTTCAGCCTTTTCCCCGTTGACGCAGAGACACAACAGGAGTCTTTCTTGCATAAAAAAAAAAAACGATTGTAAGAGTGATTGTCATTTTTAAGAAGAAAAGCTACACATCAAGGAGTTGTAACTGGGTAACAGCTTGATGCCAGTCTGTCACATTGATTTCCACATTACAAACTCCATGGCATTTTTTTTCCCCTCTTCTTGAAATTTCACACCCTACTCTCTGTCCTCCCTTCTCTCCTAGACCTCCACTCATCTTCCCTCTGAAGCTGCGTGTTTAAAACACCACCGTAGTATGAAGTGTAGCCCAAAGAGCGCCTTTGCTCATAAATTAATCTAAAAAATAAATTTGAAAGGAGGGAAAACATGGAGAAAACGATGAGTGTATTCACTAATAAAACTGCATATAAAATAAGTCAGGCGTGTGTACATATTTATTTAAGTTATGTGAATTTCTTCTTGTAAACATATAGGCCAAACATGTCAAACATCATAGATTGGTGCACAAGTTTAAAGGAACAGTTCGCCCAAAATACAAAAGAAAGCTATTTTCCCACTTACCCCTAGTGCAGTCTATCCATCCTGATAGTTTCTGTTTCCAGCCTGCCCTGATCTCCCCTGATTTGCATGAAAATCAGTGGAATGGTTGATCGTGGGGAAAGAAAGAACAAATGAACTTTTCATGCAAAGAGAGTTGAGACTTTGGGACATGAATCCTCACAAAAAAGGCATAAAACATCTGAACATATTCACTTAACAGCATTAAACTTTGTGGGAAGGTTGGCGAAAGGAAGATATTGCTTTGGAGGTGGCTTTACATGAATAAAAATAAGTGCAGATTCATGTAACAGTATTAAACTTTGTGTACCAATATCTGCAACTAACAGACATAAGAAGAGGAAACCCTTCATTTTATAATCCTAACATGTTCATTTCCTATAGGAACAGACAAAATAGTAGAGAAAGGGATCATTTAAAATATTATTTATTGTTATTATTATTCCTCCCTGCCTCCCTATGCTTATCTCTCAGAGTTATTGGGCCCTGCAGCCCTCGAGGGGTTCTCACGACAGCACGGTGGCAGGAGCAATATGCTACATGTTGGAAAAACCGCCTGCTGTGTTTGCTTGAGTACCTTAATGTATTTACATTCATAAAAGCCTGCCAGAGAAAATCAAAGTAGACAAGAAACAGCATGAAACGAAACACGAAAGGTTAACGTTGAGGCCTCTGCAGTCAAAATCACTTACAATCAACAAATGACGCAAAAGAACGGGGACAACATTCATTTGCAAGCTCAGATTCACATGTTGGTTGTTAGGTGACACAAAGCAATCATGGTGAGGAACCTGTAAATAGATGCTGAAACGGTGCTGTAGGAGGACTTCAAAAGGAGGAGAGAAATATTGAGAGGATGAGAGTGAAACATAGCTTTGCCAACAGTGTCTGTTTTCTGAATGTAGTCTTGATCCCTGAGGATTTACTGGATCGTATAATGTAGAGAAACCAATCGGGGTCACAGATATAGATTTTCAGCGGCGGTGTCAGAAAGAGTTGTGTGAAATATGGATTTGTGTGAGGATGGTGCAGGCAGCCCACACAAGGGAGAAGTTGTAAATTAGAAGGCGGGTCTGAAATCGTTCGACGTGCTCCAAATATTTTACCCCCGCTTTTATCCCTGCCCTCCCCTGCAGGGAAGAAGATAGTAAAGTGTTTATGATATACTCTGCTTAAGAGCGCGGCCCAATATGGCACTAAATAGCAAATAGCAACAGACTCTCCATGACAATATATCACGAGTCAGTAGTAACAAAGTCTATTAAACTTTACATTTAGTAAGCAATAATGCACTGTTTGGCAGAGGTGAAGAACATCGCTCCACTTTGCATTGTAACATTCATCACCTCCAACTTCTCCATTAATTCCTTTATACCACGGTCTGGGTGAATACTCGTTTCTGATTGGCTGCATTAAAACCATGTGAAGCTCACGTATTCCAGCTCAAGTCTGTTGTAATTTCATGCACTTGTCTTGGTTACATACATTGCTTGTTCTGAACTGATCTATGTAACCATGACAACAAACTGAAACAGTAGCAAGGCCTATAAACATCAAAATCTTTAGGCCTAATAACTATATTATTAATTTTGTCTCTTGCCAACAGTTATTATTAGTTATTATTAAAAATTACAGAACATTAATTAAGTTGGGTACTGATATGATGTGGAAGAAAAATTTTAGAAAATTCTGTCTTTACTATTTTTGTACCAGTCAGACAATATCGGGAACAGCGTGAGATGCTAACAGCTGATTTGGCTAATTAGCTTTAGCTACCATATTGTTTACATTGTGTATTTGCCAAAGAGGATTAGCACATATCTGCACAAAAAGGGCTCAGCTAGCTCAGTATTGGGGTTAACAAATTGCCAGTGTTTATAATTACTCGAAGATAATAACAATAGTTTTGAAGCAATTCGGATTTTAAAAGCAGGGCATCATGTGGAGGCTAAAGGCTAACATAGTTAGCTTAGTGTAATGCGACTAGCTGTTAATCTTAGCTACTGTAGCTTTTATATGAGCCGAATGTATTTGTGAGTGATTTTTTATATAAAGTATTCAAACTGGCAGTGGTATAAACTGTATGTGGCTGTGGCAATCTGAGAAAGTCTGAGAAACCTGCTATGTGAAATGCATTGTCACTGCAAATACACCCATTTTTCATCCATTTCGTCAGTTATAAGAGGTGTGTGTCTGTGTGAAGCGCATGCAGTTGTGTCTGCGTATGTCATCAGGCAGCTCTGTGTGCAGTCAACCACAGGGATGACAGACATCTTGATTAGCTTGGGAATGTGTGAAATGTGCCTTTAGGGGAAGGGGGAAGAGTAGGGGGGTTACATATTTGCGTACTGCACTAGAGGGGAAGGGTTAACATCAAATGGGTCTACCAGTCATTAGCTGTTACCCTGCTGTGATGTGACTCAACTAGCACAACACTTTGACAGTCATCATGATGGGATTTATTTGATGTGTGTGTGTGTTTGTGTGAGTGTTGGGCATTAGGGCTCTAGAAACTTTGGTAGATGGATTATAGTCGTTTCTAGGATGCATTTACAGACATTTATCTCAGAGTAGCCCTGTTGAGCGGAGTCAGAGGTCATCAGAGCAGTAGGTGAGGTGATTTGTGCTTTCAACAAGTGAAGCATGAATACAGCTACTTATATCCAAATTGGGTTGACATCAGGCTGAAATATGATATCACTTTGGGTATCGAGATGGAAGAGTTCGGTCACGCTTTATTTGGACAGTCCAATGTTGATACTTAACTTCCCATCAAGTGGCTGTAATGTGTCACTACAAAGTTTACGGAGTTTCAAGTGATACTCATAATTGTATGAAAAGTAGTCTATAAATATTCTGTCTGAACTGGGCTAATAGGAGTGTTGCGGTAAGGAGAAAGTTTGCATATTCTGTGGACAGGCTTGGGCGATATTTATTTTGTTTATTTCATTTTATTCTACTCTGAATTCTTCTTCTAAAATTCTCCTAAATTAAATGCTTTATGTACATCTAACTATAAATGGAGGAATCTGTCTGTATGTGTGTCTGTCCTTTGATTTTCTCAACAACCGTTAATCCGATTGACTTCACACTTGGCGGATGTATTGCTGAGGACCCAAGGAAGTGCTGTGTCGAGTGTGAAGTTTTTTGGATGTGCTGTTCTCGAGAAATCTGCAAAAATCAATTTTCCAATTGGTAGTTATTGTTGTGATTGATGGAATGAAAAAGGGGGAACTCAACTGCAAGGGCGGGACAGTCTTCAGCGTGCAAGACTTGTAGCTCATCTAAATATTATCATACTAAGAGTCAGGCTTATCATATAAGAAATCAAAGCAAAGAGACCTGATTTTATTTCAAATACAGAAGGATGTTGGTAATTTCTAATGGAGGAAAATGATTTATACCTCAATCATTTTAGTAATGATCACAAGCTAATTGTTTAAGTCTACAGTGTTCATTAAAAGTAATGAATATTGGTTGACACTTAAAGGGGCAGTAAGTAAGGTTTTTACTGCCTCATGCCACAAAATGGCCATAATATATCTGCAGGGGGTTGATGGGGTTGTTAATCAATACTAATGACTCAACGTTTACTGGGCCAGGTGCTGAGACTTCTGGCTTTCAAACACTTTCTGGCCTTTTTCTGTTTTGGACCTCCCACTGGTTTTTTCAATGATTCCATGCTGGAGAGCTGCAATCATGCCACTGGCTGACTGAAAAATGAAAGCTTGTTCAAAAAGCAAATGGCAAAACAGTAATATTATTTTTTTTAGTATTATTACAGTATTTTGCATAAGATTTGCATAAGATTTCTTATTACAGCTTGATAGGTAGGTACTGTGATATTAGCAAACATGTGGCTCTCCCTGTGAAATCTTAGCACTTTAAACAACAACCACATAGCATCATTATATGACACAAAGTCTTCATACTGCATTTCTATAACCATAACA